>JALPQI010007113.1:0-53845 GCA_025490895.1 Thaumatotibia leucotreta | reverse complement strand
GGGGACAATGTTGGTTTCGTTAATTACCGTGACCACGTGCTTTGCTTTAAGTAAGTTTAACCGGGTTTACGGAATAGAGATGAAAATAAGGATTGATTTTTAGCTATGTAACATTTTCCAATCTTTTTTAGATTAGATTATTCAGTAGTAATCAGTACTTTGTAGTTTTTTACGTAGTTAGTAGTAAGTAAACAAGTCGTTTGATTCAAAATTTTTACAGTTTATTGCGTAAGTACGTAATGTGGACAGTTTTTTTAACGCAGGTTTTTTGAGTCAGGAACGCTCATCGCCCATGTGATTCCACCGATGGGCCTGACAATAATTGATCTCGAAGGCAATACGAGGGCACTCGGAGTTGATTTGACATCGATAAATGTTATGTTGGCTTTTTAGTATTATCTTGGTATGAGTTGGGTTCCGTGTCATATGATAGGCCTGATGATGAAATTGGACGAAGTTCGAGGGAACTCGGAGTAGGTTTGAGACAATGATATGTTATGTTGTGTCGGCTTTTGAGGCTGCTCTTGGTGAGCATGGGTCAAATACTCAACATGGGTCTGATGATGAACTTGGTGGAAGTTCGAGGTAACTCGGAGTTGGTTTGAGTTTGAGATAATGATATGTTCTGTTGGCTTTTTAGGATCCTCTTGGTGAGCATGGGTCAAATATCACAAGATAGGCCTGATGATGAACTTGGAGTAAGTACGAGGGAACTCTGAGTTGGTTTTAGACAATGATATGTTATGTTGTGTCGGCTTTTGAGGCTGCTCTTGGTGAGCATGGGTCAAATACTCAACATGGGTCTGATGATGAACTTGGTGGAAGTTCGAGGTAACTCGGAGTTGGTTTGAGTTTGAGATAATGATATGTTCTGTTGGCTTTTTAGGATCCTCTTGGTGAGCATGGGTCAAATATCACAAGATAGGCCTGATGATGAACTTGGAGTAAGTGCGAGGGAACTCGGAGTTGGTTAAGGATAATGATATGTTGTGTTGGCTTTGAGGATTAGCAGTTGGGTCAAATACCACAAGATAGGCCTGATGATGAACTTGGAGGAAGTGCGAGGGAACTCGGAGTTTGTTTGAGATAATGATATGTTGTGTTCACTTTTGAGGATCCTCTTTGTGAACATGGGTCAAATACCACAAGATGGGGCTGGTGATGAACATGGAGGAAGTTCGAGGGAACTCTGAGTTGGTTCTGATAATGATATGCTAGGTTGGCTTTTTAGGATTAGCAGTTGGGTCGAATACCACAAGATAGGCCTGATGATGTACTTGGAGTAAGTGCGAGGGAACTCTGAGCTGGTTCGAGATAATGATATTTTGTGTTCGCTTTTTAGGATCCTCTTGATGAGCAATTGGGTCCACTGCCTCAATATGGGCCTCATAATAAATTCGGAGAAAGTGTGAGGGAACTTGGAGTTTTTTTGAGATAGTGACATGCATACGTCTTTATCGCGGGTACAATAACAAATCTGATAAAGAGAACATAAAACACAATGTCTATTTGGTAGAAACGGACATATTATGCTTACAGCTACTAACCATCTCAGAAGCTCTGTACATATGGAAAGTTTTCGCTAGAAATAGGCGAATAAAATTGAAGGTATCATCATCATCATCATCATCAGCCTATGATAGTCCACTACTGGACGTAGGCCTCTCCTATTAACTATGCGTATAGACGCATTAGGAGGTAAATGCCCATTTTAAAACGTCATATGCTATTGTAAAATTGTATGGACTTACGACGTTTTAGTTTAGAACGGTAGTATAAAAAAATGCCATAAATATTATTATATTTATATTCAAAATTACCGAAGTTATCTGTTTTATGACACGTGAAAAGTAATTCCCCTGTCCTTAGAATTACTATAACTGTTTTTACACCAGCTTACAGCACATGAAGGCCTTTTTAATTAGTTTTTACCGTTATTTATAGAAACGCATTCAGACGTCCGTCAATTACTGTCAACTCGGCCAGACTGAAACAGCTCCAGGAGTAGTTTTTCAGGAACGCCCACTCAAGAGTAGTTTGCGTTGGGTCATAATTGCACGGACAGGATGTTTCCATGGTTTATGTGCGTTCACTGATATTATATTTATATACAAGGTTATTTTTTCTCCAGTACAAATACTCTAGGGGCTGTATAAGTAAGTCAAAATGAACAACTTTTACTATGGGGCCGAACCTGAATTCGGCCCCTTAGTAAAAGTTGTTCATTATGACTTACTTATACACCCCCTAGAGTATTTGTACTGATGAAAAAATAACCCAGTATAATCAAAAAATCAACATACGTAATACATAGTAGTCCAAGTTACAGAATACTAGCATTTTTGTTAGAACAAAAAACTGAAATACCAATGTTTGAACTTATCCGCAAACCTAACAGGAAATTTGGACGCATTGCGCATTATCAATGTGCATAACTAGCAAAACACACTAACTGGCAACTGTTTGTTTAAAACGTCATCGCACGCGGCATGGCGGGTTGGAAAAGC
Organism: Thaumatotibia leucotreta; assembly: GCA_025490895.1. Taxonomy (NCBI): domain Eukaryota; kingdom Metazoa; phylum Arthropoda; class Insecta; order Lepidoptera; family Tortricidae; genus Thaumatotibia; species Thaumatotibia leucotreta. The sequence goes on along the minus strand of JALPQI010007113.1, from coordinate 51,338 downwards.
GGCGGCGGTAATGTGCACCGGGTATCAACTTATGATTATGACTTGGCAAAAATATCTTACTAGATCCCAAATCCTCCTTCATACTTCCACGGGCTTGGACCGTCAAAATAAAGAATTTTCTCTGTGTGAAGTTTGTCGAATGTTTTAAATTATGTCTGGGAAACGTGATAAAATTACGAAGTAGGACAGAAACTTTCTTCATTGAGGCGTATTTCAAAATTTGAAATCAACTTTATGTACAATGATTGAAATCAAAAAACATACCTAATTAATGGAGTCCATTTCTCATACTTATTAATTAATTTACATGAATGTTTCCTTCGATATTTCCCATCACAAGTCTGTAGTTTTCACTGTTGAGTTCATCAAAATGCACTTATTATTTGACTTTTTAAGTCTTCGTAATTTTGGGCCCCTTCAACGTATACCCGCCGTTTCACCTCACCCCACAAAAAAAGTCACACGAAGTCAAATCTGTTGACCTGGCTGGTCTTAACACTGGCATTTTCCAGGCGGGGCACACTTTGTTCAGCGTATAGCCGCTGAGCTGCCATTGTATTTTCCCCAATGAGAAAATAACTACGAACCATTCGTAAGAACAATTTCCGACTGAAGGTAGTACGATACGGCGCGCGTGCACACACCTACGTCAACCGTGGGACTGACCGTGACCTAGTCACCGAGATACTCGTAAGATAACTGCTATGTTGCCAGCTCGTGCGCCGGCCTGCAGGTCGCTCACCCCTACCCGCCGCCCTCTACGTCTTGTCATTAGCGAGCCCATTATTTTACATTTGCATGAAGGATAAATTAATAATAAATGAAAAAAATATGTCAATTTTACCAATATTTTATCGATACCAATTATGTGGGAAAATTTATTGTACCGGTGATAAAGTAACCCTGTATAGTTAGTTATCCACGCCGTAATCGGCGACGGCGACCCTAAGCTCTGAAATGGAATTCGAGATCAAAAATGTAAACAATCTATGACAATGACATGACATTATAAAGTCAATGTTGAAGTGACATTCGAGTAACTCTCGCAACCATACTTACATTTACACAATCATATTTTTTCAGTTCAATATTGAAATACAGTTGAAGATTGGGAAGATACTTCAGCGGAAAAAACCTAATGAAAATGTAACGGAACACGTTTCAAGAAAATGGTATTGAACTTGGTGACAAGAAACATTCATATGTTTTTAATGAAGTACAATGTTTTTGGAAATATACTGTTTAATTTTCGACATTATTATAATAATAATGTATTATAAGAAAATTATATCACGAAGAGTGACAACGGAGCAAGATTGAAATCAAATGCAAAAAAACATTTGTCAAGTTCAAAGTAAAGTCAATCATAAGCGGATTTTTATTTAGTTCTAGTTTTCTCAAATTTTCTAAGTTTGGATTTTTTTTCTACTCAGAATCACGAGCCTTTTCGATCCTCATTAGCAGAAAAAAGTGTCCCGAAAAATACATACATTTTTTCCACTGAGTTACAGTCGAAAAAAGTGTATGGAAAATAGTAACTCGATGGAATTTTTTTTGGGAGACTTTTTTATTTCTGTAAGGATCGAAAGAGTTCGTGATTCTGAGTAGAAAAAATAAAAAAAGTCCAAATTTGGAAAATTTAAAAATACGACATCAAAACAAAAATCCGCCCTTCTAATATATTTTAGAAGGAAGGTACATATACCTTCCCACCCATTGCGTAAAAGACTTCAACTAAGAATATTTTTTCCTCTGGTAATGGCAATAATTGACTGATAGGATAGATATATTAAGACATAAGTATACATTTTAACGTTGTTAGTGTTAGTATTTCAAATTAGGCTTTTCATTCAATAATTATAAAACTGTTTTTTATTATTTCTAAGTAGGCAAACGATGACCACATTCTGCCACAGCTCAATTGTTTTTGTCGGATTCATTCATTATTATATGAAGGGTCCACGGAAAGAAAATGTGTAGTCAATTCAAAAAGGGGCAATTCAAGGAAAAACTATCTTACTTTTAAGAGGATAAGGTGTGAATTTGTCCTGATTTTTTAAAGTATATTTCCGTGGATCCTTCATATTATAAACGACAAACTTCTCGTTTTGTAACTTCGAACTCTTTCTTATATCAATATCACTGTTCATTAACAACCATTATCCTTTAGGACGCCAATTACTATGACATTGCAGGTTCAACGCCGACCGATATACAAGTTACCATCCACAGAGCAATACATACCTACAGTCACTTGCGTAAAGTTCATATTTAGTTTTGACATTTTGGCGACATGGCGTCTGAGTGAAAGTTTTTGGTTTGGACGTGGCGTCAAAATGTTTAATTATGAATGCAACAGGGTATAAATGATAGCATACATTATGCTGGTGTTCATCTAAAATAATGTAAATGGTACGTATTTGCTGCTGTGACTTATTATTCAGTAGTATTTTTTTAATAGTAACACATGTCAAGATTGCTTACAAAATTTTTGAAGGTAAGTAATACAAAGTCTGATTTCACAGCCTGCAATGTTGTAATTATAATTTGAGCTGTGTTTTGCCGAATAAATATTGTTACTGAATACAAGTGATGAAAGTGAGCATTTTCTACATGAGTGTCGGTGATCGAAACCGACAAAAGTTAAAGAAAAGGTCTACATTTCAACACCAACATCAAACTATATTATGCGAATGCATTATGCGAAATATCTGCATACAGTAGCAACCAGACTGTGCAGAAAAATAGGGGAGAGTGGGGTACAGTGAATAATGGTGCACGGTGAATATTTTGCATTAGCTTTATTTATCGCTTTAATAAACCGGTATTCTTTTTTTACGAATTTGCTCGTCTGTGTGATACTAATATTGGAGTAACTAAATAACGGAAGACACTTTCAATTATACCTGAAAAGTCTTGTTCCTAGTTTTTTTACCTCAAACTAGGAACTGTTCTATGATTTTTGATTGAAGAGGTAGCTTTAGTTCACTTTTTTATAATGAAAATGATTTTAAAGCGATATGTAAATTATATACGTGTGCTGGAAAATGTGTCCTCTAAGGAATAGGTGGGACAATAAGGTATCTAGAAAATTACAAATAAAAATAACACCACTACAACATTTGTAAAAAAAAAGAGATCCACTATACCCCACTCTCCCCTACTATGAAAATTCAGTCTTGCACTTGCGCAGAAAAGTATCACATTCTGTGGAGTGAAGTTCAGGTAGAGTTCTTATGAAAACTGTCACCACTCTTAGTAACCTCGTATGTCACTCTTGAATCGGAACTGAGATACGTACGCACTATCGGAGTATCTTGCAGTCCGTTGGCTCAACTGCTACTTTTATTCCTATGTAAAATAACTAAAATAAGAGTGACAGCTGGAACCACAGTTACCAAAAGCTATTGAGTGGCTATTATAGATTGAATATTCGTTGTGTAGAAAATCGTAGAAATAATAATATATCCTAAAATAAAAATTAATGTTTCGATTGGACAATCGACGTATATTTGTGACCGAGATTATGGGATGGCTCGACTGCTACCGGATCGAATATTCGCTGGGTCGAAAAGCGTACCTATAAACGAGGCCACAATTGTAATTGGTCACCGGCACAAACATCACACTACTTGTAAACAAAATGTAAAATTGACTCACTTATACTCTGTTTGGTTAGGTATTTTAAAAAGGTAAAAAATCTTGCACTATCTTTTTATTGAAAAATGCATTTAAAAATCCAAACTAGGTACTTAATGAATCAAAACAATGTAAATCACTGTATTCCCTTGTTATATTATGTATATTTGGTGAAACTTATTTTCTACTTGTAGTTTTCAATAAAAAGAGACTGCAAGATTGTTTACCTTTTTTTAAATATCTAACCAAACAGAGTATAGAATATAGAGCAAGAATATATTATTATGTATATAAAAACTATAATATGTATGTGTCAACCATTTAGCAACCCATTATCTCGATTAAATCGTTAATAGTAGCTCCAAACTTTGGTATTAGGTACTATTCGTCATCTATTTACAAAGTATTCCTAAGTACATGGATACCTATAAAACAATTTGTACCTAGCACAGACGTTGATACAAGAACAGACGAGCCGATGAACTTTCGATACTCAGCAGATTGAAACCTATGTTTTGGCTATGCATATATTTAGGCCACAAATATTTCGATTTAGCGAATATTCGTTCTCAGCAGAAGAGTACAGAAGAGTAGGTAGGTACTGTAGCCGTGCCATGAGCTGGAAAGTAAAGGATACGTATACGTAATTACGTAAGGTTTTACTCGATATGTGCATTCTATCATTTCTATCGCACTCGCGCTTACAAATAGGAGCGAGCGCGATAGCCTGCTTAAGGTATTTAGTAAAACCTAATGTTACCGATACTTGCAAAGTCATGGTACGGCTACTGTTTATTACATTTACTGTATCGTTGGCCAGTAAGTTAGGGTTTTCGATCTTTTGCAGGCGACGCTATATAGGCGTGTGGTCCAAACAGCTGTCAGATTCATAGGCATTAGGCACTGAACATAAAATATCGAAATTCTAATGGTATTTGGAGGTAACCGTTATAATGGTGGACCGGATCCTGAATTCGATCGATTCATATTGCATTATTTAGTACTGAATTTGTACTATTTAGTACCTGTTGTAAAAAAAATTGTACCTCTTCTTTTTCAAAGTTATACTCAATCAGTCTGGTCCCGCCATTATAACGTTATAATGGCGGAACCAGATCCTGAATTCGATCGATTCATATTGCATTATTTAGTACTGAATTTGTACTATTTGGTACCTGTTGTAAAAAAAATTGTCCCTCTTCCATTTCAAAATTATACTTCAAATAGTCTGGTCCCGCCATTATAACGTTATAATCGCGGAACCAGGTCCTGAATTCTGTCCATTTTCTGTCGATTAATATTGCATTATTTAGTACTGAATTTATACTATTTGGTACCTGTTGTAAAAAAAATTGTACCTCTTCCATTTCGAAATTATACTTCAATTACAACAGGTACCAAATAGTACAAATTCAGTACTAAATAATGCAATTAGAATCGACAGAATATGGACAGAATTCAGGACCTGGTTCCGCGATTATAACGTTATAATGGCGGGACCAGACTATTTGAAGTATAATTTCGAAATGGAAGAGGTACATTTTTTTTACAACAGGTACCAAATAGTATAAATTCAGTACTAAATAATGCAATATGAATCGACAGAAAATGGACAGAATTCAGGACCTGGTTCCGCGATTATAACGTTATAATGGCGGGACCAGACTATTTGAAGTATAATTTTGAAATGGAAGAGGGACAATTTTTTTTACAACAGGTACCAAATAGTACTAATTCAGTACTAAATAATGCAATATGAATCGACAGAATATGGACAGAATTTAGGATCTGGTTCCGCCATTATAACGCTATAATGTCGGGACCAGACTATTTGAAGTATAATTTCGAAATGGATTACGTACAATTTTTTTTACAACAGGCCAAATAGTACAAATTCAGTACTAAATAATGCAATATGAATCGATCGAATTCAGAACCTGGTTCCGCCATTATAACGTTATAATGGCGGGACCAGACGGGAAACTATATTTCCCATTTGGCAGCCAGCTATCAAATCCGAATACCAAACGGTAGGTACTAAAGGCATTTCATGGGTATTGAATTGGAAAAGTTTATTTATTTTAGAAAACATTATTCCTAATGTAATGGTTTTAAGAATAAATAAACCACAAAATATATAGAAAATTCAATTCGCGTATTTATTTTGACAGTTTGTTGGTCCTTACGCCATATCACCGCCCCATTGTCAGAAAAAATATTAAAAAACCCTCACTGAGGAAGCGGCAGTGTGAACAGCCAACGATCATCTACATATAATATAGGTATATTTGTTAATTTTACTGACATAGGATCTATGTCTTCTCTTTGTTTATTGAGCGAGAAAAAAGTCGAGAAATCATCCCTTACTTGCCTCCTGTGGAACCAGTAGCCGTACCATGAGCTGCCCCTGCGTTATTAACGCGGACTTACATAGGTGCTTTCTATACGGCTGGCTCGCCCCAAGACGCGATTACGGGCGGGATGGAAAGTAAGTCCGCGTTAAAAACGCTGCGGCAGTTTATAGTAAACACACAGTGCCTGAAAGTATCCTTTCCCTCTCTAGTACGTTTTGTAGATACTAGGTTCAAGAAGTACCTACCTACCTACCTTCAAAACTTGATTATAATACATTCAGTTGCAATGCTATCAGACAAACATCTACAGCTAGGAAAACAGCCGCTATCAACCATTTGACCATTGCCGTCGGCTACACTAAATAGGTGGCCAAGAAACAAATACCTACATTCCCGTGAGGTTAGAATACCGAGTCCCTCTAGAAGGTTTTTAAATGTTTCAGAGGGGTCGATAATAGTACATTGTGCATCTAGGGAGGTAAGTACAGTATCACTAACGAGAGTGTTAGAAGCCCGCCGCCGTAGGCGGAGGGCTTTTGATGACTCGAGTTAGTAGGTATGCCTCTTACCGATTGTGATGCATACAATGTTTTTTGTAACACTTGCGGACAAAAAATATGTTAAAAAACGAAATATTGGTATTCCCTAAGGAATTTCACTTTTCTATTACTCCCACTATGCATGCAAGCAATGGCGCGCTTAGAAAGCAAATGTGATGAAAAATGTTGAAACCGCGTAAAATAGTAGGTATTAGCTACTGTAACAATGCCTAGGTACTTCTGAAACATGAACTAAACTCTAGCGGGTCTAACTACTCTGCATCCTAAAACTCCTAAAACCTCTCTGACAACGGAAATACAGCACCTTGTATAAAGCATCCGAAAATTGAGCGTCTAGCTGTTCGCCTGTGTCTGGAAAATCTTCGTTGCGTTTGTATTTAAGTAAGTACTCGTACCTAACCTACTTTTAATTGATAACGGACAATTTATTAGCATCTTATGGGATGGTAGGCGAAAATGTAGGTAAACTTAGATAGGATAACACTATCCTTACATATTATGTAATGTAAAATGTTAGTTGGAGACTAACATAGTAGGTATGTAGGCTAACATTTAGTAATATAAATGTTACTCCAACAAGGTCTAAAATCCAAATGTCCGATAAAGATCATTCAATTTGGTTTACTACTACATGTCTAATATATATATTTCTTCAACTTCTAACTCCATAGAACTACCCAAAATATCTACACATTTTATTACTTATTCTACTTGAGGCCCTAGCACATCTTGTACAACAACATTGGCAGCAATTTGTGACCTACTCGCAACTTCTCATCTCTTTTGAATCAATGTAATCAAAAAGGGACGGGTAGCCGCGACAAGGTTCCTGTCATGCACGATATGTGCTAGTGCCGTTGATCATTTGTATTATAATAATATGAATTTCTTAGGTCAATTCATACTCGTAATTATATTGCCACATTGTTCCTGGCGAATAGAGACCCGCTGCGGTGAATACTAGTGTTTTGGGACATAAGTAACTATCTTTGATAACTATTTTATTTACCAGTAAGTAGCTGTACCAAAGAATATAATACTCTAAAGAGTTGTACATAAGTCATAACGGCGACGGATAGGTATTATCCTGAGAGTACGGGAATAACTTCTTTACTACAGCTGTTGTTATATCTGTACAGTTAAAGTAGGTATTTATATACCAAACCAACAGTTGGTTTTGCTTCACAAATATACAATACAATATAAAGTCATTTCCTAATTGGCGCCCTCTAGTTAGAACTTAGACCATTTAGAAAAGCTATTCTTTTAACTGGCGCCATCTAGTTTATTAACGAGTAATGATTGTACAACTGACATTGGGTACTGACGGGAGGTGTAGTAGTGTGCGTTACAGGGTAAAATTACATAATTTTCTAGTTTTTGCATTATTGCGATTTAGAAGAACAGTATTTTGTGCAGATTGCTATCAATTTGAACATTAGATTTTTTGCTTCGTGCGCGTATCTCAAAACATGTTAACTCTGATTCTCGATTTAGCAGAAAATGACGAAAATATGGTGTTTGTGCAATTGTAGCGCCATCTTTTAGCAGATAAGCGGCAGGGATAGGGTAGAATCCACCTTAAAAACCGTTTCATCTTACCCCACATTAACTTACTACGTTGTTCCTAATAAATTTAGTCTCTATTTATGGTCGTAGTCATAATCGCACTATAGAGAGGTTCGTCGAGAATCAACAAAAACTTGTGTTCTTATTTTTTTACATGTTTACATATATTTGGCACCTGTTGCCATAGCTTGTTGCTTGGCTAGTGCCAGGCCGCGGTCATAATAATACATGTATAATATCGCTACGCCAATATGACAGGGTTCTATGTAACATTTTCGGGGTAATTATATCTGGATAGTGTCATTATGACAATGTTCAAATTTTATGTTGACAAAAGTGCAACATAGAACCTTGTAATATTGGGGCAGCGATGTGTAGTCGTTAGTAGAGATCGTTATGTAGTGATAAGACCGCCTGGTGTCAGCCTAATCACCCGATGTTCCATATTGGTTTCTTCAATTGAATAAACAATAATCAATAAAAACTATCATACTACGAGCCCCGATGCATATGTTCTCGTCCAGTTAGACAGTTTTTCGAGATTATCCCGTTCATCCGGGGGAAAAGATTTAGAGACAAAACCTTCACTATTCAATAGTAGTACTAAAGTAGTTCCTTTGAGTATAAAATATTTGGACTTAATAAATCAGAATAAAAAAACAACTATTTTACGAGAGGTATTTTTTTAAATTTTTTCCACAATTTTTAATTTTGTAAATAATCAATGAATGTAAAGAACGCCATTAATATTAAAGACGACATGGTATACCTGATACACTGCGAATTTTGCGTCAAGCTTAAGCCGCGTTTATATTTGTCTGTTGTGTTGTGTTGTGACGCATCAGAACGGTATCGGTTTCAAGTATTTAATATCGTTGCATTCACATTTATCTGACGCACTGTGTTGTGACGGCGTGTGTTGTGTCGCGTCACGAGCGATCCCGGTCCGCGTCAGACCGGGTGAGGTACGGGGGGCGGGGAAGCGACACGGCACAGCAGTGTGAACGCGCCAGTGTCGTGTCGTGATGCTTATGCACAATTTTCTGTGGAAAATAATTCATATTTTTTTTAATAAAAACCTTACCTTAAACATTATATCATGTCATTTTTTGTACCAATAGGCTTGTGAAATTTTGTCTGTATTTTTTTATGTCTTCTGCAATCAAACTGTACCTTCGACGTTCTAAAATACTGACGAAAATTTTCAGGATCACTCGGATCACTCTCAAGCTCCTTTACGAGACAATGAAATTCGCCTTTAGTTTCTCTCTTTCTATTTACTGGATGAATCCAGTACCTCCTTCTGTTTTTTTCTTTTCTAAGAAGCGAAGCCAGCGCCAATAAATGCAATTCATCTTCAAAATCGGAATCTGAATAGGATGATTCTTAAAAGAACATTGCGAACGTGTGAGCTATCCGAGTGCTAAGAACGAACTGATATAAAATTGAGAATCAGAATGCGTCATAGCACGTCATATAAATGTGAACGGTAGCCATCACGACAGAGAGCATCATAACACGACACGACAGACAAATGTGAACTTAGCTTTATAAGCGCGGAATTACGGTGGTGAACGAAAATATAATTTAGACACTGGTTTGTTAAAATCGATTTATTAAACAACAAAAGCGTACTTCAGATTGTTGTGTCTCTTGAAATGTAGTACATTAACCATGACCATGACTAACGTTCATACTATTTATCATTAGCATAATGTGATCATTTTTAAAATATTCAAAAAATTTTAAAAATTGTTTCGAACTAGACGAACTCCACTGCATCGGGGCTCGTAAACATACTCTGTCTGTCTACCGGTGGCAATAGAAAAAGGCGCCTTATTTGAAAAACCGCTAATAGCTAATAGTGACAAGTGTAGACGTGTGTTACAAATATGTGAAAATTTCAAGCATTCGAGGTTATGTTTCCTTTATTTTCTGTTTCATTTAGTACGACCACTCCTTTATCGAAACCATAATCTTATCATATTAAAACGATGAAATATTTCATTTAATCATATGATAAAATTATCTTCAAACATTGTTTTTAACATGAACTGGCGCGGGAAAATTCGATGTATGTACATTGTACACTTTGAGGATTTAGTAATGGAGTCGGCTTCATATCGTTTCCCCTCTGCCAAAGACTTTGGCCAAGAATTTATACATTGACCAAACCTGTTTATAAAAACTATTTCATTAATCGATTCTTCGCAGTCTTGTAATCGTTATGTACCCGTAACAAGCTCCGTCAAAATGCCTGTATGTGCTATGTATGGATTCAAAACTCGTTCAAATACATCATGTATACAAAATATGCGATACCATTTCGTATCTTGCCTTTATTTGTTTATATTACAACATTTTATTACATAAAATTGTTCAAGAAAATCAAGTACCAGGGAATCGATAGCAAAATCGGTTTCAAAAATATCGCACACAATTCGTATTTTCATTTTTGACTGATGGAGAAAGTTTGACATTTATTGTATTCTCGTATTTAAGGTTAATAAAGTCTACCCATCTTTAAATTTTGTAGGAAATATCAGACTTAGTGAATCAAGTAAGACAGAAGACTCTGCCTTGGTCTAATGTGAAGCTTATATGTAAGCCAATAAGGTTGAATATTTATTGCGCTTATTTGGAATACGTATTACGCGCGAAAATACATAGTGATGTGAACGTTACTCTTTATGACACAATGTCGAGAGTAGGTATAAAATGTCGAGATACGGACACTTGTGTTTACGTATATTAGTGTTCTCACAGTAAGTAAATAAAAACGCAGTCTTATCGAATTCAATAACTTCATTTTTACAAGTGCTACTTAACGCTAGTTGGACCTATATTATAAATTGTATTTAGGTACTTACTAAAATATCACTAAGGAATATCAATATCACCGGCCTTATTGCAAAAACTTGTATGTATACGCACCTACGCACCTTGTACCTACGCACTTGTATTCAAATTGTATCCTTACGAGTATTCACAATTAAGCCTCAGTGAGTTTTACCCCAGCTAACTAAAACTTTCTTCATCATCATCATCATTTCAGCCATTTATCGCCCACTGCTGAGCATAGGCCTCTCTTCTAGTACGCCACTCATCTCGGTCCTGAGCCAGTCTAACCCAGAAGTGTCCCGCAATCTTACGAATGTCGTCGACCCAACGAGCTAACGGACGCCCAGGAGCTCTTAACTTAAAAACTTTCTTACTACAACAAAATAAATAACACTCGTATGTACACTCGTATGGACATACATTGTTTTCTTTCACAACCGCTAATTAATATTATGTATTAAATATTATAATTGATTTACGGATTTCGAAATGCACGTGATTGACCGAGACTTTCCTTACAATTACAGCCTTCGTAGTCAAAGATCGCGATAAACGAAAACATAATCAATTGAAGTAGGTTAATGGCAAGCAATTCAGGCGGTTTTGTATTAAAATTGGTTGATTCATTAATAACTGTTACTAATTGTCTGTTTACTTTTATTTAAATACTCAAAACAACAATATATAGTACCAAGGTGCACGTCAATCTATGACGTTTAGAAAAATATATCGATACGATAATCTTCAGACACTTGAAAGCCATATTAATCGGTTCGATTACACCTACGTCGATAGTTTGAAATTGTGTCCGCATAGAAATTTTACTGTATTAGTGTGATAATTTAACTTAGTGTTGTGGTATTGTTTAAGTGTGCGTGAGTAGTAACGAGAAGAAGAAATGCATTTGTAGTTAGATCGTTTACATGTGTGCTACCTCGTCCCCCTCGGAAATTGGCAGAATGTTTTGTTAGGAAAGTTATAGCGATACCGTCTCCCCATACTAAATCCTCAAAGATTGTACACTATATAAATCCGCGGGAGACCGAGGCAGGAATCGAATCCTCACTCTCATCTTTACAAAGTGATGCGGACACACTGAAGGCCTAGTGTGGAGCCATTTCATAAAAATGGCTATGAAAAACGTAAAAAACAGTTATAAGTTATTACCTAACACTAACTATCATCAATGATATTCTAGTAGTTATACCGAGAGATAGTGGTGCCCTCTACTCAAATTTTATGGAATAAATCAAATTATATTTCCTAGGATTTGTACTATCATGCGAGTATCATGATGAAACATTTCAGATCACGATCGATAGATCGGTATCGGATCGATTGGTTGATTACATTATTTAGGTACATAGACATTATTTGTAAATAAGATACCTGCTCAATCTATGTGCGTCTAGATTTCATTCGAATCTCGTTACAATACCTAAGGACTGTATCGTTATTTATAAATACAACTTTACTTGGCCGTATTTTTTTTTATATTACATTTTTACATAAAAAACATACATATATCTAATTACTGCTTTAATAAGGTACACATTTCATCCTAGAAACTCGACGTGAAACATCTGGATTAGACACAACTAACCCAATCCTCCCGAGTAATAAAAAAAATACGGTTTGCGAAAAAGACGACATCACACATAAAAAAATCGTACTATGAAAGACACGCTTTCACGTGCTTCGTAATGTCAAACATTTAGGTATTTTCATAGCACTTAAATTTCACAAAAAAAATGTCCTGAATTTGTGAAAGGATACTTTAAAGAGAATATGGTATGGAGCTTACGTGTATTCTGACTTTGACATCCAATATAACATGAAGACACCGTTTAGATAATATACTCGGGCAGCATCTTGCCTTATTGTTTCTAAAAATAGTACCATGCAGTCGCTGAAATAGTCTTACATTCAGCTGAATAGGTTTGTCCGAAATACGTTTGATAGGCAATATTGAAAGCATCATAAAGACCCTAAAAGAAATAATTTGGAAAGTAGCCATATAGCACATAACACTCAAAAATATCTACACGCCATACACTCAGAACATAGAAACGCAAAATAATACATATTTCAAGAGTTAGACCAGGTTGAACTTGTATTTATAAATAACAATACGGTCTTTAATCGTAATCATGTCCATAAATACCTAAAGACAACACACGATGTTGTTTATCGTCACTGCGCTCATTGTTATGATGACCTCTTTCGTCTTTGATTTAAAACACTGAATCATTTGTAAGGAAAATCCACCTCACGTACAGAAAGGCTCGCTTTAGCCATAAATACGTAAAAAAACATGTAAGGAGTCTTTATTACGATCATAATGGATTACAAGTGAATATCGTGGGTTTGCGTGAACTTTTAAATTGATTTTCAAATTGTGCATTTTGACATATAACAGTAGGTAGGTATTCTACAGAACTCAATGTGTTTTTTAGGCATGCCTATGAACTAATGGTGGATGGTGGTTAGGTCTTTTCCAATAGTACAATCCATGTGAAATATTTAACACTGCGCGGATCGATTTCTTTAACCTGGACTGTACCTATTAAAAGTTTGACCCACCTATCCCGGTGATTAGCCTAGCCACTCACAAGCTCTGATATTTACTGTTCCAAAAATACAGACGGACGAAACCTGCGATAGCATTTATCACGTCACAAATGCCTGTCACGAGTGCATTTGTATGCAGCGGGGGTGCATTAATTGATGTAGGATCACGTCGCCAGAGGTCGCAGTGGCGAATTCGCACGACTATCTGATTTCGGTTTTATTGGACAATATGTTCCCATAATGATCTTGCTACACGAATGCTAAAATTGTGAATTTAAATTTGAAGTGCGAGTTAGGGCGCGATTGAGACTATAATATTACAATTAGACAACGAAATAGGTATACTAAGGAATAATTTTAAAACACAAGTTAGGTTTTACATTTATTGCAAAACATTCACTTCCGTCTATAATACAATGGCACCACGCAAAACGCGATGTCAAGCTATTTAAATTAAATTAACAACCACAACAATTTAATACACATAAATAAGATGATTGTCCATACTTCATTAAATAACATTTAAATCAATCATGTTCTTTTTAAATAAAATTGATATCTATGTATGTAAAATTAAAGTAAAACAAGTTTTTAAAACAACAACATGAAACAAATAAAAAATGTTTTGTACAATGTTGATTTATAAAACGTAATATGAGCAGTTGACGGGGTTTAGTTAATTTATTTAATTAAATTGCACTAGGTGGGGCTCAGCTCGAACACAATTGGAGGTGTATGGCATCTGGAACAAAAATAAAGTTTGTTTTATAAAGTTGAAGTTCTCCTTCGGGATAAAGTATGACTTAGATCTGGCAGTGGCATAAAAACGACATAATGAAATGATATACTACGTGTTAGTTTGTGTAACCAGCTAGTTAGTAGTTACACCTAATAAATAAAATTAAGATTTTTATCTTCATACCTCTCTCTAAAGTTAAATATAGAACTAAGGTGTGAAATCGAATTGGAGATCAAAAATGTAAACAAATGGGATACCACCACAAAAAAATAATCACGAGAGGGGGGTAATCTAAAATCATTCAAATACTTATAAAAAATGCGTATTTACCGTCACTGACGGTACGCAGAATTTGTAAATATTTTACAAAGTTTTAATACAAAACATTAAGCGAAATATATAATTTTTTTAATGATATATTTCGCTACTTTTAATAAAATGTAAGGTGTTTAATTTATACTACTGGCAATGATAAGAAATCTTAAACATTTGGTTCGCAGTTATAACAATAACTAGTTTATTCGTAATTTAATACGGTAATTACATCATCATCATCATCATCAGCCTATGATAGTCCACTGCAGGACGTAGGTCTCTCCTATTTACTATGCGTATAGACGCATTAGGAGGTAAATGCCCGTAATCGCCACGCTGGGCAAGCGGATTGTCGATCGCAGTAATGTGTCCACTATGATGACGCTGCTGCCCATCATCAATCTTTTATCAAATAGTGGTCAGTGTCAGTGACACTTCAATACCTTAGTCGACTCTTACGACACCCGCAGGAGGAGTTGGGGTGGTGACAAATGTATTCTTACTGCCGTCACCACACGGCAAATGCGGTAATTACACTAAGAACTATTTAAGAGGGTTCGCATTTATAACTATGTACTTCAAAAATCAAAACAAGCGGGTGCACCAAATGACTGTTTTATGAATTTTTACTCCTAAAATTTAGCATTACAAAGTATACAGATTTTAGTATTTTTACCTACAAATAAATCATTTTCATATTCTAATCGAAATGGATTCGATCGTAACTAAGATGAAGACTGAAATTCGTTCCCCGACTATCCTTAAGATTAAAGTAACACGACATTTGTTTTCAAATATTATGTTGATTATTTACATCATTCTAGCAAATTTTCTAGGTTTTATTTTTGTAATCAGGAACCGTCGACACTTAGATGTATGTTTTTTATTGTCATATCCAAAAATATGTTAACAATTGTGATTTTGTGTATCGAACATACTTTGACTTTCGCGTATCTACATCTACACATAAAACATTGTCTTAGGTTTAGTACCTGTAAGGATAGTTGTAAGTGAAGTGTTAAATAAAATAAAAAAACCAATCTTAAAATGCGACGTTAAATTTACAAAGGTGTTAAAAACTACATTCGATATAAAACGTTTTATACCCCTGGAATGTCACTTTAACATTGACTTTGTAATGTCATGTCATTGTCATAGATTGTTTGCATTTTTGATCTCGAATTCCATTTCAGAGCTTACGTGTGAATAGTGTAATACATTTAACGGCATAAAATATTATGACAGAATCTATGAAGGTAATTTTTGAAGCCTTGTATCAAAATGACACTTGTGATCATTTTTATAACGCCACTTAACGCGAAGAGTTTGAAGGTTTTTGAAATAGTGCTAGAATAAATAGGAAACATTTTCTATATCAATTTTATTGATCCACAATAAATAAATCCTGTTACTTTTAATACCCGGGAGGCAAACGAGTAGATCGATCGCTCGATGGATGGGAAGCAATTACAATTATAGTTAATAACCTAAGGCCGGGATCACACCTTAAGTACTTACACAAGTTGTAGAAACAGAGCTATACTAAGGAATGAGAGGTGAATATCATTATCTCATTAGCTCCGTCGCTACAGCTTACGTAAGAACTCACTATCGATCCCGGCCTAATGTCGCTTTACCCTGTCAGGACAAGAAAGAACTTGCGTACCTCTCTCCGCCGCTAGGAGTGGTACGGCGGCGGCGGCGGCGCCAGCGGCACCAGCAGCGGCTCGGGCGCGCGACGCGGGCGGCGGGCGGGCCCGCGCGGCGTGCTGCCGCGGAGTAAGGACGTGCGTACCTCTCTCCGCCGCTAGGAGTGGTACGGCGGCGGCGGCGGCGCCAGCGGCACCAGCAGCGGCTCGGGCGCGCGACGCGGGCGGCGGGCGGGCCCGCGCGGCGTGCTGCCGCGGAGTAAGGACGTGCGTACCTCTCTCCGCCGCTAGGAGTGGTACGGCGGCGGCGGCGGCGCCAGCGGCACCAGCAGCGGCTCGGGCGCGCGACGCGGGCGGCGGGCGGGCCCGCGCGGCGTGCTGCCGCGGAGTAAGGACGTGCGTACCTCTCTCCGCCGCTAGGAGTGGTACGGCGGCGGCGGCGGCGCCAGCGGCACCAGCAGCGGCTCGGGCGCGCGACGCGGGCGGCGGGCGGGCCCGCGCGGCGTGCTGCCGCGGAGTAAGGACGTGCGTACCTCTCTCCGCCGCTAGGAGTGGTACGGCGGCGGCGGCGGCGCCAGCGGCACCAGCAGCGGCTCGGGCGCGCGACGCGGGCGGCGGGCGGGCCCGCGCGGCGTGCTGCCGCGGAGTAAGGACGTGCGTACCTCTCTCCGCCGCTAGGAGTGGTACGGCGGCGGCGGCGGCGCCAGCGGCACCAGCAGCGGCTCGGGCGCGCGACGCGGGCGGCGGGCGGGCCCGCGCGGCGTGCTGCCGCGGAGTAAGGACGTGCGTACCTCTCTCCGCCGCTAGGAGTGGTACGGCGGCGGCGGCGGCGCCAGCGGCACCAGCAGCGGCTCGGGCGCGCGACGCGGGCGGCGGGCGGGCCCGCGCGGCGTGCTGCCGCGGAGTAAGGACGTGCGTACCTCTCTCCGCCGCTAGGAGTGGTACGGCGGCGGCGGCGGCGCCAGCGGCACCAGCAGCGGCTCGGGCGCGCGACGCGGGCGGCGGGCGGGCCCGCGCGGCGTGCTGCCGCGGAGCCGCGGCCGCCCCGGCCCGCGTCGCGCGCGCACCGCCATCGCCGGCTCCAGCGGCGCTTCGGATTCTAGCATTGCGGCACCTGGAACGAATGAATTATCACATGACCAAAACGTTGCGACCCTGCAATTTACAGGGTTGAGCAGATTAAGGGCCTGTGAATAAAATATATCTGACAGATAAATGTTACGGCTCGGGAACAGACACGCGCAACAAGGCGTATGTGTCCTAGTTTTAGTCTGCGACCATGTATAACATGGACGTCTAACGCCAGCTCGAAAATGCCCCCAAAAGCAATTGTTCAATTGTGCCAAGATGGGCAGGTCATAGCGCTTTTCTTAACACCGCGCATATTTCGGCGCAACATCTTTGACAAATGTTTATAGAATATAGCCAATCAAAACTTTGATGGACCAATCACAATTAATAGTACATTGTGCATCAAGGGAGGTAAGTACGGAATTACTAACGAGAGTGTTAGAAGCCCGACGCCGTTAGGCGGAGGGCTTTTATGACTCGAGTTAGTATTCCGCTTACCGACCGTGATGCATACAATGTTTTTCATCACACTTGCAAACAAAAAAATAAGTTTTAAGAAATAACATTATTAAATGACGTACTGACATTTCTATTACTCCCTAGGGAATTTCACTTTTCTATTACTCCCGCTGCGCGCGCAAACAATGGCGCGCTTAGGCAGCAAGTGTGATGAAAAAATTTAAATGGCGGTTTAAGTTTTTATAGGTTGATATTGACATTCATTACCGTGATGCATTGAAGAGGGGTGACACTTGACAACTAAAATTCAGGACCGTTTTTGAAAGGCAATTTAATATGGCGTGTGGCTTCCATGTTTTATTTGTTCGTAGGTTTTAGTACTTTTTAAAATATATATTATATTTAAAAGCCTCGTGTCAAAAACAACCATAATTTAACCAAGACAAACAATGCTATAACCATTGTTGACAACAAGTACAGTCTAACCACGGATTACTTCCGTAACTAACTAACTAGTAAATATTTACCAGCGACAGCGTCCGCCGAGGTGCCAGCAGTGTCGGGCTGGATCGGCCGCTCGCGGCGTGAAGCGTGTTTTAGTACTTTTTAAATATATATTATATTTAAAAAAGCCTCGTGTCAAAAACAACCATAATTTAACCAAGAGAAACAATGCTATAACCACTGTTGACAACAAGTACAGTCTAACCACGGAAGTAACTAACTAACTAAAGATTATCGGGATTTTAAAAGTATGTTGGTGAAGTGAAGTGGCTAAAGAATAAAACTTACCATGAAACGGAGTTGTTACTGGAACGAATAAAATAGGTGGATAGTGACAATGTCTATATTCAAGGATACGAGTTACTATGATTTACACATAACTGTTGACATTATGTACTGACGCTTTGGGTCTGGACATAATTATGTCCATGTTTTAAATGTAATAAACAAGTAAATGTATAATGAATTAGATAAAAATAGCTCAAATAGATGTAAGGAAGAGCGGTACCTCCTAACACAAGCATTTTAGCTTACAGGGAGGCACCAACTACTATGTATTTATAGCTATTAAGCATATTGAAAATAAATTTATTTTATTTTTTATTTTAACTAGTAAATATTTACCAGCGACAGCGTCCGCCGAGGTGCCCGCGGTGTCGGGCGGGATCGGGCGCTCGCGGCGTGAAGCGTGTCGCGCGCCGCGGGGCCGGCCGCGCCTCGCGCCACGTGTCGAGCGCGTCGCCGACCACGATGAAGCTCGACCCACAGGGGAGAATGCTGCGTGAATCATTATAAAACATGACATGGGTAAACACTACAGAAGAACTTTAGTAAGTCTCCAAGTGAAAGATTTTTTTCACTTCTCATGCTCAAAAAGTGCACCTTTATGTCGTGCGTAGACGACATAAAATCGCATTTCATGTTCTAGAGCATAAAAGTAAAATTGTTTTCTAAGGCGAAGATGGGCTAAGGTAATCGGTCCCAACAGCCAAACAGTTAAAACATATTGCACAATTTTATCATGCAATAAAATAGTATAACTGACAAAATTGGTTAAATATTATATTACTATATTAGAATTCTGTATTTTCTCTCATTAAATTTAGTAAATCACATAAAATAGATATCGATTATTGTTCAAAAATGCTCCGAAATGTTTGACTTGGCAGAAAATCGAACATCTGAAGCTCTGATCACAGGTTGAAAATTAAAAAAATAATTAAAAAATTAGTTAGCGGTCATTGGTTGTATATTTTTTCTTCTTTCGCTTTACGACAACTTGGTTGTGTAAATTGCAGTGAAAAATGTTACTTTCCTCGCAAACGAAGTGAAAAGCAGAGTGTACAACACGGGCATAAATGTCCATTTTTATCCTCGTCTACTATTTTGGTCTTCGCTTTGCTCAGACCAAAAAATTGCCTCGGATAAAAATGGGTCACTTTATGCACTTGTTGTACAATCTACTATTGTCTTGCTTCCCAAAAGCAAAGTTGCCAATCGCTAACGCTTAATAGCTTATCGTAGCTTTCTTTCTTAGTCATTTTTTTTATTGGTGCGACAAAGACAGTGACGTTTCGTTAGGGACTTGCGTTAGCGATTGCCATTTTGGCTACGTACTCTGATTGCATCTACAGGTAGTTTATATCACTGCGTATCGGGACATCGGGAGGTAGTATCTCGCTTCCATCACTATGTCGGTTGCTAAATCGCAGGGCCATAGCCCACAGCCCAGCCACGGCCTCTTCAAATTTTGAGCAACATGTCGAACAATCATGAACTTTAAGTTATCTGGACATATTATCCTCGATAGGTTAATCAGGTTCATCCATACAAAAGAAATGTCCAAAATTTGTCCTTGCAATTTTTACATACTTGGCAGGCAATAAAGTTGATTTTAGTTAGTTCGAAATTATTACAAGACAAAATAAAAGCAACTCTGTCCTTATTTAATAGAATTTCAATTTGTTCGATGTGAATAAATACTACAGGTTGGACCATGAGCCTTACGAGGATATAGCTTTCACCAAGTTTTAAGCAACCCTAAGCGGAACACGCGACGACAGACGAATATTTTGTAACTTGCTCACTGTAAAAAGACTTACGCTGTGAATATACTCGTACTCACGTGTATGTGGCGGGGTGAGATGGGCGTCTCGCGGTTCGTCGTCTACCATGAGCGGGCTGCCGGGCTCCGAGCACGAGTCGCGACCGCGCTTCACTTCCACGGGCGGTTGCTGCAACGACACATTGTTACTGTATCAATCAATATAATAGCTCTGTAAACATCTCTCCTGAAATGTAGATCCAGAAATTATAGCCTCTTATCTAAATTACCTCGATCTGATCTAGTGCAAAATGAGGTCTTTTCGCTATTTATAACAGCTCACTAGATTGGACGTCAACTGGATTTTATGTACTTGTTGCAACTATGCAAACATTACCCAGTAATAGTCGACCATCGCACCACCACTACCGAAACGACTCTATAGTCAAATTTTCAAGTATATTTGACAAAAAACGCGTTACTTACAGGTGGTAGCGCAGCTGACTTTCGTTTTCTTTCCCTTTCCTCTTGTTTCTTTTCTTCTGATTTTTGTCGGTCTAAAAAGAAAGAAGAAGACACATTAATAAGCGCGGAAGACTACTAATAAAACTTTTTAGGCTTTTTTTAGGCTCTAGTGCGAGAAGTGGGTCATTTTACGTCAGGTCCAAAACTTCGGAGGGCCACCTGTCCTAAAAAACGTCGTACGAGACACGTACAAAAACGAAATTCGTAACTCGTGTCGATTTAAAACACTCCCTGTCGGTCGTGTTTTAAAACATCGCCATTCGTTTCAAATTTCATGTTTTTCGCACTTGTCTCGTAATGTACTATTCAAATATACGTAGCTACGTAAATATTCCAATATCACTTACATTTTAGTTCTATTTCTTCGTCGTCCAGCAATAACGAGACGACTTCCTTTGGCTTCAGTGTGTCGGGCTTAAAGTTACCGCCGCTTATAACCATCCTTTGGATCTAAAAACAAACATATTTTTGTAGTATCTCATCCTCAATCATATTGTCCATCAATTCCATATGTAATTTTATTTTAATTTGATAAAAACGCAACGCAAATATTTAAAAGTAGTGAAAAAACTACAGAAATCATATGTGACTACGACACTAGACACAACCAAGGAGCAGAAACGAATCTCTTCCTAACATCTAAGTCAGCACATGAATATAGAACATATTAGTAACAATTCTCGGCGGGGATGACCTGTTTTCATACTAAATGTCACGTGATACATGTCATTTAGTATGAAACCAGCTCACCCTCGCCGAGCATTGATTGGTAAATAACCTCACTCTTCTCCTGCGCTCCGCAACCGTCCCCCTCAGATCAGCTGGTCTTGGTCTGCCCAAGTATTGACTTGAACTATGACCATAATGCGGAAGGCAATCTATTCGTCAGGACATTAATAGGTATGAGTATCAGTGACCAACCTCACTCTTCTCCCGCGCTCGCTGCATAATGCGCTCCTCGATAGTGCCCTTACAGATGAGCCGGTAGACCGTAACCTGCTTGGTCTGGCCGAGTCGATGCGCGCGGTCCATCGCTTGCTGATCCACGGTCGGATTCCAGTCTGAGTCGTAGAATATCACCTGTCAACAGATACCGTGTCTAGATACGAATGGTTTGATACAAAGTCGAATGCCAGGGGTGAAAATTGTAACGTAAATAAATGAAAGTGACGATGCCAATTTTCGGACGATTGTGCATTCAGTTCATATTACATATAAGACAAATTATAATTTATCGTAGAGTAAAATTTGATAATACAATAATCAGTAATCAGGCGTCCACAGCAATCGATTTTTACTGAATGATTTTTCCAGATCAAGGTGTTGAAGAATCAATAAGCCAGAAGCAATAAGAATAATTAAGCTCAGTTTCCAGAAGGATTTTTCATTCAAACTCCGTCTGAAAAAATGTAATGTGCAAGAGCTTCCCGCCGTTCCATACAAAATTCCCTAGATGTACCTATAATAGGTTTTATACAATTATTATACTTACAGTGTCAGCAGCGGTGAGATTGATACCTAAACCGCCAGCTCTCGTGGAGAGCAGGAACACGAAGATATCAGTCCGCGCCTGAAAATTGTATTTTCATTGAATAGGGCCATTATCCTACGATACTTTGTTAAAATATATCTTAACCAAATAGTTAAAAAAAATGGAAAATTAATAGTATCTTAATCTCAATGATGATTATTCTGTACCTGGAAATCAGCCACCATGTCGCGCCGAGCCGATATCTTGCTGGAACCGTCTAACCGCATGTATTTGTGTTTTCTATGCCACATATATTCCTGCCATAAAACAATTAAAAAGATTACTTAACCTTCAAAACAAATTATAAATATTAGATGCCACATAACAACAAAAAAATACCGAGTTTATCGCCGGATGTATGTTTTATAATTTATAAACATAAGTAGTGTTACTGCTTAAAACCACAAATCAAATTATTTAATAAAACAATACCTCAAACCAAATTAATTCACTTTTAAAATCTGTGAAATAAAATGTATCGTAGTTTGAGAAGGGCACGTACCTCTAGCAGATCTATCATCTTAGTCATCTGGCTGTATATGAGGACACGGTGTCCTCTCTCCTTTAGGCGCTTCAATAGCGAATCCAGCACTGTGAGCTTGCCAGCGTCGCTCACTAGCTGGTTTTTGTCTGTAAAAAATAAATTATATGTAAAACTCGCCAAAATAGTGCAATAACTGGAACTAGGAGTGTTCAACGGTGGAGCTTGTTGTACTGTTCTAAAAATCTTTTTGAATTATGATTCAAACGGATAGGTATGGACTGCCGTGAGGAGATGACTCTCGTTATAGATGCGGGCGATTAACTCGTTACCGAATTTTAGTAAAAAGCGGTTGGTAGGTGAAATAACTGAGAACTTGTTTGACACTAGCAGCAAGTGAGCAATGGGCAACATCTTCTGCAACATGCTCAAGCGTAGAGGAGCTCACTCCACTTTCGTACGCATGCATCGTCAAATCGCTACCGCAATATTAGGTACAAGATCCTGTGTAGCACTTTGATACCCATTTACAGGGTTACACTAAGCTGAGATTTCACCCTGATAATTTAACATAGAACACTGATATATTGGGCCGCTTAAATGGTAAGGGTAGTTCTATGCGATTATTCCGTCGCACAAATCAAGTCATTACCATTCCCAAATTATTGACGAACTGCGTATAAATAATGGAGTCATTTTCGGTTATCTTATAGCAGTCGCATGTTTGTCTACTATTCTGGCATAATAGTCTCGTTTGCTTTTATAAAACGGGAAATGGTGGTGATGGTAATGAACAATAAAAACCCTTAAAAAATCGCATAGAAACACCCAAAAGAGGGATGGATAGTCTATCTCGCGGCGACATAATTATTGTCGCACTGATCCTGTGCTAAGCCTAAAGGTTTATTTTTGTTGTTCGTTAGTAGAGATATTGACGTCTATGTCACAATAAAACGGAAAATAAAATGGTGGAACAATAAATACGAGTGAAAAGATCACATGGGAAACTTCACGAACCTGGGACTTGCAGCGGCGCCCAGCCGGGCGGCGGCCGAGCCGCGGCCACGAGTCGTGCGAGTGCGGCGGAGCCCGCTCCGGTCTCTGCGTGCGCGTGCCGCGTTAAATGGTACGCGAACTGCCGAGAGCATGCGAACGGCTGCAGCGGACACACGCACACCTACAAAAACGAGTTCTCTGTAAATACTTAGGGCGAGCTTCACAGTCCCGGGATAAATAATTATATGCGTCAGATTATTACTTTTTTATTTTTATTAAAATTATCACTCTTTTCCTAATATAATTATAGCATATAAGATGCTTTTCCTATATAATTTTGTCATATAAGAGAAAAGAACAGCTAACATCTGCGGCACTACCGCTAACTTCGAAATCCGCAAATTTCGAGGGTTTTGTCTCTCTCACTTCGTTGGAGTGACAGAAAAATCCTCGAAATTTTCGAATTTCGCGGTAGTAGGCCAGGCCCTTCAGTATAAGAAAGTTGCTCAAACAATTTTAGTGAAATAATAAGGGCCTGCTTTACAGTCCCGGGATAAATATATGCGTCAGATAAAATTACCACCCTTTTCCTCAGGCATATAAGAGAAAGGAACAGCTAAAATCTGCCGCACTACCGCTAACTTCGAGATCCGCAAATTTCGAGGGTTTTGTCTCTCTCACTTCATTGGAGTGACAGAAAAATCCTCGAAATTTTCGAATTTCGCGGTAGTAGGCCAGGCCCTTCAGTATAAGAAAGTTGCTCAAACAATTTTAGTGAAATAATAAGGGCCTGCTTTACAGTACCGGGATAAATATATGCGTCAGATAAAATTACCACTCTTTTCCTCAGGCATATAAGAGAAAAGAACAGCTAACATCAGCGGCCCTACCTGAACTTCGAAATCCGCAAAATTCGAGGGTTTGTCTCTCTCACTCACTCAGAAAAATCCCCGAAATTTACGAATTTCGCGGTAGTAGGCCAGGCCCTTCAGTATAAGAAAGTTGCTCAAACAATTTTAGTGATGTGTCGTTTTGAATTCTGTCGTCGTGGTTGTCAGGTTAAGGCCGAAAATATAGGAAAGTTACCTTAGGTTGAGCTGTACACAAGAAGGCTGGTAAGCCCGTTGGCACATCTTGATACACTTTAGGCGCCCTCTCCACGTGGGCAAATTCCGCTACTTCTGCATTTGGCACCGATATCACTCCACCCTCTTCCGTCTTTATCTCACTTAACATATCCATCTGGGATAAAAAATAAATAAATAAATAAAATATCTTGGGACATCTTACACAAATCGACCTAGTCCCACGGTAAGCTCAATTAAGGTTTGTGATGTGGGTACCAGGCGACGATATATATAATAGATAGATACATATAGATACTTAAATACATAGACAGCCATGACCAAGGAACAAACATTTGTGATAAATAAATACACAAAGAATGCCCTCGCCGGGATTCGAACCCGGAACCTCCAGCTTCGTAGGCAGGGTCACTACCAACTAGGCTACGGAGGCTGACAATATAAATATTTAAGAGAATTTTTAAAAAAGACGATATAAATATTTAAGATAATAAACAAACTTTTGATTAAAATTTAGTAATCTCCCTAAAGACACTCAAATGAAAGTGCAGTTTTAATTAATTTAGCAAAAGAGTTTTATACCTGATCATCACGATTTTTCATATTTCGACTTCGCATGCCTCTGTGTTCTATCGTCTCCGCCATATAGTGGATACTGTGTTCCGTATGTGTGTAAAAAGGACCTCCTGTAAAATTAAATGAAATGAGAATGACATTTATGTGTGTTATTGTTAAATAGATTGAAGATTATTGTTAAAATAAAGTACCTTGCGTCCACAGTGGGTCAGTAAAAAGCAGATCTTTCCACAACATACTATCAGTCTTCCTTTGCCTCAACACATCACCATCAGGACATAACAACAGTCTATCTTTACTACTGACGTTGTCATAGTAATCAGGCGATTCTTCCTCATCAACCTCGTCTTTTACTTCTGAATTCGAGTGCTGTTGCCACCAGAGGTGTCGATGCCGTAACTTTTCATATTTTTCTAAACATCTTTCTATATGTTGCATGCTGAAATAAATGTGAACTTTAGTTTCTACAGAAATTGGCAAAATGTAAATACCGATGGAAATTTAGTAATTTCCGTCATCAGAAATTTCGAATGAGCGTATTGACGCCGTCTTTATCAAATTAAAACATATGTTTAAATAGTAGATTGTACAGCAAGGGCATAAAGTGACCCATTTTTGACCGAGGCAATTTTTTCGACCGAGGCAAAATAGTAGACGAGGATAAAAATGGACATTTATGCCCATGTTGTACACTCTGCTTTTCACTTCGTTTGCGAGGAAAGTATTTTTCTCAAACTTGCTACGGAATGTTGATGTTACTTACTTTAAATTAAGCCCGGAAATACTATGTATCCGGTGTCATATGCTAAGATGATATGTAAAGAGATTTCATGTATTTATTTCACACCTAGGACTGCAAACAAACTGTCTTTTGTTTTAAAACGTCAAATTGTGACACTAGGTCTTGACATTCAGCCACAGAAAAAAAAATAACCTAAGAACTACTGTCTATACCAACAGGTAAAAGGATACCTCAAACAGATAAAAAAAAAAGTTAGGCGCGAATGTTTTTTTTAATGTTGTACGATACTGTACTATTGGTTTAGTTACAAATCAAATAGTTTGGTTCGGCGAAATCAGTTCGTTTTATTTCATGGCAAGTTTGAGAAAAGCACTATACAAATCTCGGCGAGAAACAGGGTTACAGGCCGCGTATTCCTATCTGGCCTCAGTTCCTTCGGCCAGATATATCTACTTGGCCTGTAACCCTTCGTTTCCCGTCCTCTATAGTAATGTACTATTTAAAACACATTTTCACTGCAATTTACACCACGGAGTTGTCATAAAGCGAAAGAAGAAAAATATATAACCAATACCCGCCAACTCATTTTTTATTTTTTTATTTTTAATTTTCAACCTGTCATCAGAGTTACAGTTGCTCGGTTTTATGCCAAGTCAAACATTTCGGAGCATTTTTGAACGATAATCGTTATCTATTTAATGTGATTTACTAAATTTAATGACAGAAAATACATCATTCTAATATTGTACTTAATATAAATATAAAATATGTTAAAATAAAAATAAAACCGCCTTCAAAAAAGTAAAAAATAATTTTAGTTCCTACCTCTAAGGATTTCCTACCCAACCCAAACCTTTAAACCTTTTACCCTATTCATTGAAATAAAATAGTATGGCTAGGTATCCTACAGATTTCTTAGAAGTCGGTGCCAAGCCAAATACGCTCATAGCACAGTAGATTATTTTCGCTTTTTTGCGGACACGCTGTATAGTAAACGCCCTTAGGTGCTAAAACGGTAGGCCTTATTAAAATACAAAAATGAGCGTCGGTACCACATTTTTTATGCGGCTGGTTTTGGAGATATAAATTAATATTGCACGAGGTCAATGACCTCACGAAAACTTTAGTTATTTTTAATTATTAAACTAAAGGAATTGAATCCGAACTTTTTTGTGGAACCAGTTACTTATTAAAAAACATACATAAATTAAATGCAAACATAGCTATATCTACTCAAAACTTAGAGTAATTAAAGATTTCGTAAATATTACAAATCTTTTTTTTTCTCGGTCGTTCCTTGAGTGTAGCGTTAGGTTTTACGGTAGAGTAGTAGTGCAGAATATGGCTCTTAATAACACTTTAAAAAATCACGTATTAATATTACAGAACCTTGGAGATTATTTCTAAGGTTTTCATAATTTCCTATGGTAATAGGGTTGTCTATTATGTAAAACGGCACATGTTAAGGGTAATTCACAAAAAGTGAAAAATAATTCGACAACTCAAGCAAAATGTACGTATCTCGTTTAAACAATTAATTTTAACAAGATGAAAATTGGTGAAGTGTCAGTGACGAATAAGAATGTGCAAAAATCGTTTGTAGCTACTTTAAGAAAGATGCATACTTAAATAATTTTTAATTAATTTCATCATCATCATCAGTATCAGCCAAAAGTCGTCCACTGCTGATTTATATATCTTCATCTTCGTTGTCACTCTGTAAATAAATTTCTTCTGAGCTCATAGCAATGTCTTCCGAGACAGTTTCGTGCAAGTAGTCATGAATAATTACATTGTCACTTGTCGGGCTTAGTAACGACAACGCATTTCCGGGTAGGGCTAACAGTTTTTTCGTCTTTTGTTGAGTTGTTGACACATGCGAAAGAAGGGGGTCAGAAGACTCTAAGGCGCGGTGGAATAGGTCGAGTATTGTTGTTTTCCGATCTAATTTTCTCGTGTGGTGTTCACGGTCGTATCGCCAAAATTTATTCCGTGATTCACCAGCCTGTTCCGACACCCCCGCTTCTCCAGTCATTATAATGGGTATAAGGTTTTAGCAAAAGCTTAACGAGGGCGGACCCCTTCCCAATACCGTATGATGACCTTCATCGAAGAATCAGTATAACCAGTTAAAATTCCACTGATTTCAGAAAGAAATGTATGTATGTATTGTATGTATATATAACTTCATTGCATAAACAAGTTTACAGAAAGTAAAAAAAAAACAAAACAACAGTAAATTTAAGAATATGTACAAAGGCGGACACAGGTCTTATCCCTCACAAGGATCTCTTCCAGCTAACCCTTGATAATATATAAAAGGATATACAAAACAAAAATAAAGTGAGAGGCAAATTAATACTGTGTGCACTTAATTTAAATGAGCCAAAAGTAAAAATTTACAACATACCAAATCAAAATCACTAAACAAATACGCATCACCTATACATTTGTATAACACTAATAATATAAATAATGTATCATAGTGAAAAACTACAAGACAACTTAAAGTTATATTTAAAACCCGATTAAGACCCGTTTGTCTTGTCTTTAAAATATGAGTGATAATCGTGAAAGTTTAAATCAATAAACTTATAGTTAATTTCCCATCAAACAAGATAACACCCAAAAACAACGAAATATAAAATAAACCAGCAATAAAAACTTGTTACTTCTGAAAATGAAATTGTTCACGAAACGTCTATAAATATCGAAACGGTATTAATATCTATTGTGGAGGCACAATAATTTTGTTTTGAATAAGAAGTGACAACCCTGGTCAGAAAATTAAAAAATCGTAACTCGAAGGTTCCGCGTTATATGTGTTTCGTTTTTTTTGTGATGATGCCTCATGTTATGCTTAATAGGATGCCAAAAAAATCAAATGCTAATTTTAATAAACTTTGAAGAAAAAAAATGTTTGTCATATAACAGAAATTATTAAATAGCCCGCAAAATAATGTTCTTTTTTTGCAGATTTTTAGATTAATTCATAGTAAATGATGCATGCAAAGAACTGTGTTGCAATGAACTTTAAATATTATGTACAAACGGAGTTAGGTCATTTCTATGGTTTTGGAGGGTCGATTTTTGGAGTTTGACTAAATAATTAATATCTCCAAAAATAAATTGAATAAAAAAATATCGTTAAGAAGGGTGCTTTTTTTCAACAATTCTAATCGATTTGGAAGATAAACACAGCATGTCCGCAAAATAGCCAAAATAATCCATCGTGCATAGGTATATATTAGATAGAGCTTTGTATCTTACTGTCACTCCGATTATGCTTTTATCAACAGAATGGTCTGCCTCATTCATTTTGATGAAAGCATAACCGGAGTGACAGTAAGTTACAAAGCTCTACCAAATACATATACTCGCGAAGTGAACATATTTTTCTTGGCACCGACTTCTAAGAAATCTGTAGGATACCTAGCCATACTATTTTATTTCAATGAATAGGGTAAAAGGTTTAAAGGTTTGGGTTGGGTAGGAAATCCTTAGAGGTAGGAACTAAAATTATTTTTTACTTTTTTGAAGGCGGTTTTATTTTTATTTTAAAATATTTTATTTTTTGCTTTTTAGTAGTTTAATTTATATAAAATCGTTATTTAGTATGCTCAAACTACTTGTAATTAGAATGTACTGCACTGTAGTAGGCCAGAAAACCTGAACTGGCTAACTTACCTACCTATAGGAATATACAACCAACTGTCTGTGCGATATTCAAAGAATTATCCCATTATCAAGCAGTTATACATTGTATCATCAGCAGGTATGAGTCATTTCAAAGATTATAGGTAACAGCCTTAGCTTAGCATGCCTATATTATTTAAAGAATCACTAACCGCTAACCAACATGTCATAACTACTAAGCAAACACTTGAATAGATCTCGAAAATGAATGACAGTTGTTAAATTCAAAGAATTATCCTCCAACTCCTAATCGTTAAGGAGTTATACCTTTCATCATCAGCTCACCAACATGAGACTATGACCACTGTTGATGATACAATCACAGCATCACTTCGATAGCTCTATTCCGGGTCGCGGAATCGATAGTTTCTTATTAATTGTTCTAATTACGTTGTGTACCTAACCAAAACTAATAAAAACACCAAACTTCACCATAAAAATTTACTTTCTTGCATTACAAAGATTGTTAAAATAAGACATGAAAATACGTTGCAACGATTCACAACACACGCAACAGACTGACGGCCGGCCGCGCGCGCCGCTCGGCCTTGGTTTTAATTTAACTTCGGGGCGCTTCGCGAGAGTTCGGATGCCATCGGCTCGCGCGCGCGGTCGGCCCGCTCGATTTAAAATAGCGGCGTTCGGCGCTTTTACGGCCCGTGAATTTAATGATTACAAATGTTGTTATCAAATTAAAATAATGTTATCAGAAAGGGAATTCGCATTTAAATTTAGTTCTACGCGTCGTTGCTGTCCTCAACATACTCCCCCCGTCGACACTGCTGTGGCGGCTCGGGTTGCATGGGTAGCAGGACAGCCAGGCGGGTAGTGGGTCGACGGAACACACCACCCACGGTCCGGACGTCGGCACTCCGCACGCCTCCGTCGGGTCCCGGGTAGATAGCTTCGACCACGCCCCGCGGCCAGGTGTTGCGGGGAAAGGTCGGATCTACGACTAATACATAGTCGCCTATTTGAAGTTGTCTGGCGCCAACGGCAGAGGATTGCCGTGGAGCAAGCGTAGGTAGGTACTCCCGGACCCAACGGGCCCAGAAGCGGTCGGCGAGCGCTTGAGCGGCTCGCCAGGTGCGTCGGTCGGCCTCGACACAGGGGCCAGTGAGAGGGACCCCCGAGGGGCCGCCCAACAAGAAATGATTCGGCGTAAGGGCTTCTTCGTCTCGTGGGTCTACCGAAACGTGTGTAAGTGGTCGAGCATTCACACTGTGTTCGGCCTCGGCGAGCAGTGTCACGAGCACCTCTTCCTTGGGCGCACGCGAGTGAAGTGTGGCAGAGAGCGCGGTCTTAACGGATCTGACCAAGCGCTCCCAAGCTCCTCCTTGGTTTGGGGCTCCAGGCGGGATGAACCGCCAATCCATACGATGTTGCAGACCATACTCCTTAAGTTGTGGCAGCCATTCGGTATAGGCGGCGCGTAGCTCTTTGTCTGCACCGCGAAAGTTGGTACCGTTATCAGAATACATAAGTTTAGGCCATCCCCGACGTGCGGCCATGCGTCGTATAGCCATGATTGCAGAACTGGTGGTCAGGGAATTTACTAGCTCCAGATGGACAGCGCGAGTGGACAGACAAGTAAATAATGCCACCCAGCGCTTTTCTTGGCGTCTTCCAATAGTAACGTTCAGTGGCCCGAAGTAATCGATCCCAGAGTTCGTGAAAGGTCGATGGTATGGCTGGATGCGGGCTAATGGCAGGTCACCCAAAGCTGGTACTTGGGGGCGAACTCGACGAAGTATGCAGAGGGCACATCTATTCGCCACAGCTCGTACTGATGGTCGCAGTCTCAATATCCAAAATTGCTGGCGTAAATCATTTACGACACGGTCGTTATTTGCATGAGCAGCTGTTTTGTGAGCTCGTAGAATCAACAATTTGACAAACTGATTTCTTCCGTTTAAAATGATCGGTCGTTTCTCAATAGTTTGTACGGGTGCTGCATTTATGCGACCTCTCATTCGCATAACGCCTTCTTCATCAAGGATTGGATCTAATGTATATAACTTGCTCTTCTTCGGTAAAGGCTCCGCCCGTGATAGACTACGAATTTCTTCAGGGAAGTCTTCTTGTTGAGTTCGTCGAAACCAAAGATGTTCCGATTTGATAAGATGACTGACTTGTAATTCTATCATGGTTCTAGATTTCAGTCTTTCTATAATTTGTAGGACTCTCGCCGTAGCCCCGATCAGCCTGTCATAGTTTGAGAAACGTGACAGTTCAGGTAACGTCGCATCCTGGGTTCGATTCGATGCTTCTTTGGTAGCTCTGCATTCCTCGTATAATTCCGTCTGCGATTCGTTCTCTACGCTACTCGTGGATTCTCGTGGCCAGTTAATCTCTGGTTGGCGTAGGAAGCTCGGACCGGTGTACCATCTATCCGTACATTTAATCTCTCGCGAGCTATCTGCACGAGTTGCGTCATCCGCCGGGTTGTCACGAGTCGGTACCCAGCGCCATTGTTTGCTCTCAGTTAATTCAGAAATTTCGCCCAAACGGTGAGCAACGTATGTACTGTAGCGGCGAGCGTCATCTCTAACCCAATGTAGTACTGTTCGGCTGTCAGACCATAAATATACATTTTCGACTCTGAATCGGTGTTGTTCTAATATGGCTTTCTGCAGTCTAGCTCCTATAAGTGCCGCTTGTAGTTCAAGTCGCGGGATACTTAATGGCTTCGTAGGAGCGACCTTTGCTTTGGCCGCTGCTAGAGTGACTTTCACTTCACTGCGACTCTCTGCTCTCCAATATGCCGCAGCTGCATAAGCTTGTTCACTAGCATCTACAAATGTGTGAAGTTGTACCTGAATGATCTCATCTGGTAGTTCATATTGACGTGGCAAGCGTAGCGTCGATATGCTACTAATCGCTTGTAACCACCTTTGCATGTCTTCGCGTTCTTCAGAAGGCAGTTCATCATCCCATCCAATATTTTTAATCCATAGTCTCTGGATGATCACTTTCGCCGTAATAGTGTATTGCGATATCAGACCCAGTGGGTCGTACACACTCATGACGGCACTCAATGTTTCTCGTTTCGTAGGGCTGCGTTGTAAATCTCTTACCTCAGGTGGTACTCTTAACAATTTTGTGTTATATCCCAGCTCGTCCGCAGCCGGGTCCCACACCATTCCTAGTATCTTTTGGGTTTTCTCACCTAACTGCGCAGGCTCGACCGCTCGGAGCTCCTCCGGGATGCGTTCTAGCAGTTGTGGTGAGTTCGTGCTCCAGCTGCGTAATTTAAAGCCTCCCAGCTTGTGCGACGCAGCAACTTGTTCTGATCTATAAATAGCTTCCTTTTCTGTCGGGTAGCTGGAGACGTAGTCGTCCATATAATGATTATTTAAAATGTCATATACAGCACCTGGATACAGTTGTTCATTGTCTTTTGCGTTTCTATTACGTACACTGTGCGCGAGAAATGGTGAGCTAGCCGCGCCGAAAATCATTGAAGTCATCTTGTAGACATGCGGTTCCTGGGTTCGGTTCTGTCCTCTCCATAGAAATAACGGATTCCGATCCATCCTTTTTTCCAAGGTTTTCAGCCTCTTAAATGCGTTCAGAAAGCTCGGTGGCAGCTTTGGTGAGTCGTCGCGCCAAAGTTGTCCAACCTCGTAGTGCGGCCCCTCGATCCGGCGCACCGAGGTCTCAAAAATATGCAAAGCTCGTTCGTCTTGTGGGCGTGTCTTTTCGATATGCTTCACGCCCAGCGAGTCAACGTTGAAATGAAATTTTAAGAGGTCGTTCAACTCGTCGGCTTTTTCATGGCAATGTAAAGTAATTTCGTTCCTGTAATTTTTTATAAGTCGTGGCGAAGTACCACAAATGACCCAACCAAGGTCTGTACGTACGGCAGCTGGTTCATCGATGCGACCGATTCTCACTTCAGTTGGTATCATTATATTCCAATAGTCGGCACCAATTAATACTCCCGGCTGGGTGTCTTCATAGCACGCTTCTTCTAGATCCATCAGATGTTTATAGCTCAAGATATCACTCTTAGAAGCTTGCTGTCTGCGTAGATTCAAATTGTGTACTGTTCGTAGTGAAAGTAAGTGCCCAGGTCCTCCGCGTAGGCCTCGTACTTGTACACGTACCTTCTGACTCGGCATGCTGGTTCTCATATCGCCTATGCCTTGAATATTGAGTGGTGTCACTGGTCCAGTCACGCCGATCGCTGCTGCCAGTCCCGCGTCGATGCAACTAATGGTTGAGCACTCATCAAGCAAGGCGTGGGTTTTAACTTCGCCGCTTGGGCCGTTAATAATAATAGGTATTACCTTTAGCAGGACTGAGGTGTATACCCTTGCCGAGTCTGTGGTGTTCGTAGTGTATTCCAGGTCCTTCGAGGCGCTCCAAGCAGGCACCTCTCGATGGGCTCCGTAAGATGGCTCCGTTACATCAGTAGCATGTAAGACGTGTCGCGAAACCGAGGGCGTCGTTTCGGATGTCGCACCACCCGCGCCACGGGGCGCGTCAACGGAACGTGACAGTCGCGGGCGCGCCACACGGGGCGCGTCGACGGAACGCGGCGATCGCGGTGGCGCCACGCGGGGCGCCTGTTCATGAGTTGACTGTTCGGATCGGTCGTCATGTAAGAGTCGGTGGTGGGAGTGGGGGCAGCCCTCTACGCTGCATCTGCCAGCCTTGCAATGATCTCTTCTATGTTTCTGGTCCAAGCATTTAAAGCAAACGCGGTTGGTTTTAGCCCAATCCCAACGGGCCCCAAGCTCCATGTTTTCTAGTCGGCGGCAATCGGGAGTTCGGTGACCGCCGCCGCAACATAGGCACACATTAGTATGTTCGACCGCATACGTGTGCTTTGTTGGTATTGGTTTGCGGGTGGCCCCGCTGCCGCCTCCATGATTCGTCCTGTAGTCCATCGCTGGCCGTCGTTCTCGCTTCTCGCTTGGTACTGCAGGGGTCGGTTTCCTCGACGGTGCCCGTGCATGTGAAAATTCAAGTTCGGCATCACTTTCATCCATCAAGAATTCAGCAATCATTAAAATTTCACTGTCACCTTTGTAAAGGTTTTTTTTGGCATAGGCGCACCATCGTGATCGTAAATAGGGGCTAAGGCGTTCAGTTATTTCTCGAATTAATAAGGGATTTCCAGAATAATTTTTCTTGTCTAAGTCATTTAATGTGGACACTATATTCATGATTTTTGTGGCGAATGTATTTAAATCTGTAGCTGAAGGTCCAAGTTGTGGCAATCGTTTGAGTTCTTCCAACGCCTTATCGATTAACAGATCCGTTCGTCCATAATTCTTTTTTAGAACTCTTAATATTAAGTCCGGTTTTGTAGCAGACGCGAGCATATGCTGAACGCATTGTCGCGCATCGCCTTTCAGTGCGTTGCGTAATCTAGCCACATTTTCATAATCACTAAACTTATATCGCGATGTCGATTCTCGGTAACTGTTATAAAACGTTAACCATTCACTCGGCTCTCCTGAATAAATTGGTAACTGATAAACTTGATGGGGTGGCGGCCGCGCCAATTTGTCAAGTCTTTCGGCAAGTATTTCGATATCTCCTTTGCGACCGGCCGATCCATCGCGCTTCGTGTTCACTCGCGGTTCACATGTAGGTTTCGCTTCCCGGGTCGGTGTAGTCGCACGGTGCCGTATCTCCGACGCGCGAGTAATCTGCGGCGAGCGCGGTGTTGTAGCCGTACGGGGTTGACCTTGAGTCGCGTCGGTTCGGGCGAACTCGAAATCTACGTTCTTTATCCAATTCGAAACTTTTATTGAGTTTGCAATTGATCCACTTGCTTTCGATCCTTCGAGTTCAATTTGTTCGATTTGTGTAGCTAATCTTTTTTTGATCAGGTTTTTCTCTATTTCTATTTCTTTACGGTGTAATTCCGCGAGCCTTTCTTCGGCTTCTAATTCCGCTTCTTTAATTCTAACCTCTACAGAGACACACTTCGATATAACTGACCGCTGTGTATGGGATCGTATTTCAGCATAGTCAAGGTCGCGCTCACGTTCCGTAGGTATAGATAGTTTCGGCCGCGCTCCGGTGCCGGTGTAGCGTTGCACATACGATTCGTCGGACTGTCTCTGTAGCATAGTAGCCGCCGGCCCGGGCACGCGGTGTCCGTGGTTCAATAAATGTTCATCCATTTTGTCTATTAAAGTACGAGACGATTCGAAGGAAAAATCTCGAAGGTTCGCCAGGTTCGGTTCTAAAATATGATGGTCAGGTTCGTTTTTGGTTAGGTTCTCGGGCTCGCGGTTCTCGGAAGCGGCTAGGTTCCGTTCTGTTAGCCGTTCCTTCGTAAATAGTTCGTCGCCGTGTAAACCCTTCATCTTGCTTTTGCTCCTTGTTAACATTTACACACACGACACTTCACTAGGTACATAGTACAATCCAGTTCGTAAGGACCAAACACTGTTGATGATACAATCACAGCATCACTTCGATAGCTCTATTCCGGGTCGCGGAATCGATAGTTTCTTATTAATTGTTCTAATTACGTTGTGTACCTAACCAAAACTAATAAAAACACCAAACTTCACCATAAAAATTTACTTTCTTGCATTACAAAGATTGTTAAAATAAGACATGAAAATACGTTGCAACGATTCACAACACACGCAACAGTAGGCTTGAGTAGTTCACGTACGAAAGTACTAAAAGAACGAATTCCGTTCGTTGTACTAGACCGAACTATTCCCAAATGTTTCTGCTCTTAGTTCATCTAGTACAGGGAGCACACGGCGACAGAGCAAGCAAACCGTTCCGAATGTAACGCACGGAGCGCCGAGCTATCGAGCGAGAAAGAAATAGGTAGGCGATGTCTTCGCGCTGGTATTTACGCTGGAGTAAGCGAGATAATAATAGTTTCAATTGTACTGATTTAAACTTACGTTGTGTTCGATAGCCGCAATTTGCTTTAAATTACACAATATTTTACGGGATTTTCAATTATAATTTAAACTTTATGCGTATAATCATAAAGTTGAATTTTAAAAGTACGTTTGTT
The DNA here is from genome assembly GCA_025490895.1 of Thaumatotibia leucotreta. Classification (NCBI taxonomy): domain Eukaryota; kingdom Metazoa; phylum Arthropoda; class Insecta; order Lepidoptera; family Tortricidae; genus Thaumatotibia; species Thaumatotibia leucotreta. The sequence goes on along the minus strand of JALPQI010007113.1, from coordinate 14,385 downwards.
ACTTTCTGTCAGTTCTTCTACTCAGTTTCTTTCAGTGACCTAACTGTACTAAACGAACTAAAAGACCGAACTAGTACACTTGTCCTACTGTACTAGTTGGGATCGATCTGCTCAGTGAACGAGCAGGCACAAGGCTACGCAACAGACTGACGGCCGGCCGCGCGCGCCGCTCGGCCTTGGTTTTAATTTAACTTCGGGGCGCTTCGCGAGAGTTCGGATGCCATCGGCTCGCGCGCGCGGTCGGCCCGCTCGATTTAAAATAGCGGCGTTCGGCGCTTTTACGGCCCGTGAATTTAATGATTACAAATGTTGTTATCAAATTAAAATAATGTTATCAGAAAGGGAATTCGCATTTAAATTTAGTTCTACGCGTCGTTGCTGTCCTCAACAACCACCTAAAGGCAAATACTCGAATAGCATCCAAAATACATGAAATATGATATATTTAAAGAATTACCCCCAACTCCTAATGTCTAAAGAGTTGTACCTTCCATCATCAGCTCATCAACATGAAAGGATGACCACCTAAAGGCAAATACTCAAATAGCTTCCAAAATACACGAAATATGTTATATTTAAAGAATTATCCCCCAACTCCTAATTGCTAAGGAGTTGTACCTTCCATCGTCAGATCACCAACTTAAGACGTTCATGACTAGACGCAAATACTTCATTAGTCTTCGAAAATAAATGAAAAATGTCATGTGTGCCTACAACATTTGAAGAGTTCCCTCGATTTCTCCAGGATCCCATCATCAGATCGAGATTCGGTGACAATGGGACCAACTAGAAAGTATACCCTTTCAAACAAAAAAAGAATTTTTCAAATCGGTCCACGCGTCTTCGAGTAATCGGGGAACATACATAAAAAAAAAAAAAGATTTCGACGAATTGTAAACCTCCTCCTTTTTGAAGTCGGTTAAAAATAATATAACAAGTTTTGATTCGTCGTATTTGATTGCTCAATAAAATTGTGCAATGTTTTAACTGTTTGGCTGTTGGGGTCGATTAAGTACCTTAGAAAAAAACATTACTTTTATGCTCTAGACCATAAAATTTTATGTCGTCTACGTACGACATAAGGGTGCACTTTTTGAGCATGAGAAGTGAAAAAATACTTACGCGTAAAACCATCCACATAACGTCACTTTATACAATTCCATCGGAGAGAGGTCAATAAACCTCATAAAGTTGAACATTCCATTCTCTTCCTCACTCAAACTCCTGTGCACGTATTCAGGCGTCAATACATTCAGTTTGTTGTAGAGCAAGTGCCGTTTGGACGGTATGCTTCTTATCAAGATGGCTTCTTCAGCCACTAGCTTGGGTAGGTGGTAGTCGTCTACTTGCATTGCGAACGGTGAGCGGACGTCACGGCGTTCGAAGAGCTCGGGGTGGTTACATACCTTGGGCGTAAAGTAATTACATTATTTCTCATATATCAGGAAAAATTAAGGAAGGATAAATAGTACAGTCACGTCTAATAATATGTATACATTTCGGAACGTATGTCAAAGGCATAAGGTTCTAAATCGAATACATATTATTAGAGCCGACCGTACATTGTGCATCAAGGGAGGTAAGTACAGAATTAGTAGCGAGAGTGTTGCGCCCGAAGCCGTAGGCGGAGGGCTTTTAATGGCTCGAGTTAGTATTCCGCTTACCGACCGTGATGCATACAATGTTTTTCATCACACTTACGGACAAAAAAATAAGCTTTAAGACGAAATATTATTCTATGACGTACAGACATTTCTATTACTCCCAAGGGAATTTCACTTTTCTATTACTCCCGCTATGCATGCAAGCAATGGCGCGCTTAGCGAGTGTGATGAAAAGATAGTCAACAATGTATACAAAAATGATAGGAAATGACGTTAACCTTTCTGAATTGCATGACGAGGTTCATCAAATTGGAGGTGAAGTTTTTGTCAACATTATGGCCAGACTCCGATCCAACAGTGAAATGCAGCAATTCTTCGATCTTGATCTTCTTTTTGAGCGCTGAAATTTATTAGTTTTTGAATCTACTAATTCCTCAACATCAAAATCATATAAAGAAGAAAATATGACTCAATATGACGAGTGGCGGCCACGTACCGGAAGGCGCAGCGTGGGTAGGCCTCTCACAAGACGGACTGATGACCTGGTGAAGGTCGCAGGAGTTCGCTGGATGCGGGTGGCACAGGACCGGTCATTATGGCAATCTTTGGGGGAGGCCTATGTTCAGCAGTGGACGACTTTCGGCTGATATGATAATGATGACGATGATGATGACGATGATGATGACTCAATATGTAAAACGTCCCAGTTTGTCACTATTACCACAAAGACAGCACCTATATGCCTGTATTTTTACACAAACTACCTGTTTATAGCGTTCTTATACTAAAAAGGTAGAAACACTAACCTATGTATAACAGCTTCTGCCTGATGGTGAGTGGACAGTGCACCATTATTTCAATCTTGTCTGACAGCTCATTCTCTACGTCCTTCTTTATTCTTCGCAGCATGAATGGCTTCAGGATCATATGAAGCCTGGATAAATGCTCTGTAACAAAAAATTGTGTAGGTAAATAGGAATAAGAGAACTTTTTTTGTTACACAATAGGGATGATGACTGGCAAGTCAAATCAGCATCTTTTTTTCGAACTGTCAAAACCATCACCACTATGGAGTTTTATATGAAATAGTCAAAAGTGACGTCACGTTTGAGTACTGCCAAATGACCGACTCTTTTAAGTTCTTTTCAATTTATTAAATACACAAACAACATAACCTCAAGACGTAGCATAGCCGGGCGACCCCCTCTGTCACGCATACGGTGAATTCACTCCATATTAGAGCCACGCCTCCATTGCTAACTTCAGTCTGCGGCCGGCGTTCATGAGATAATTACGAAAGTTTTAACGTGATTTACGTCATGCAAAATGCATTACTGTTGCGTGAAATTGTGTGGCAAGAATACAAAAACATCTAGTGTGCAAAAAATGGTATTTCGTTTCACAAGTGAGCAATTTTTTATAAATTTCAATTAAAATTAAAAATAGTTTAAGCATAAAATCTAGTGCACTCGTTGATGTCTTTTTACAAAGTCTCTTTCTAATACTTTGGACGAAGTATAACTTCCTCCTTGTCTAGCGTAACGAGCAGGTAGGCCGTCTGAACTAGGGATGACCGTAGAGTATGTTTGTTTACTATCGATAAGGTAACTAAAGATTAATTAAAATCTTTATTCTCAATCGTACCAAGCAACAGACTCTGCGGTGGAGTCTCCGTATCCGAACTAGTGATGTCTATGCCTGCAGTCTGTTTACTATCGATAAGATATTACGATTATATTAAATTATCCTCAAATAAATTCTGGTTTAGTGTAAAGTGTAGAAGTATAATTTTCAAAAATACTATTATGTTAAATAATATTGTGTATCTTCTCTAAATGCCCAAACATGAAAGAAATGTGGATGAATGCTACAAAACGGTCACATGATTGGTTTCCTGCTCCTAGCAGTGTGATATGTTCTCGACACTTTAAACCGGAATATTTCAAATTAAGAAAAACGAATAATAGACGAATTTTATATACAAAGTATTTTAATGGTAGTTTTTTGGTAGCTTTGTAACTACAAGTTAGGGCCTTATCACACTTGCGATTTACAAGCGAGGAGAAAGCGAAGCGTACCCGCGGCGTGTTCGTTGCGTGCCCGTAACCAATTCGCCGCGATGGTGTCGCGATTACGCCGCGACCGCGTGACGAATACGCCGCGACTGCGCAGCGAGTTTGCCGCGTCAAGAGTTGGTATCCATTTTGTAATAATAAATCTTATTAGTGACTGTCCAAGACTCAGATCACTCTGAGCGATTTACTGACGGCTGCGCAGCGTATTCGTTACGCGATCGCGGCCAAATCGCAACGCACTCGCGGCGAATTGGTTACGGGCTCGCAACGATCACGCTGCGCGCTCGCCTCGCTTGTAAATCGCAAGTGTGATAAGGCCCTTAATGATTGTACAAATAAAAGTATATTTTATAAAATTGTTTTATTTATCGTCTCAGAAAAGATATATTGTGATATTATAATATTTGACCGCAACTTTGTCTGCGTGGATGATGATGATAAAATAACTATCCTTTGTCCTTTCCCGGGTCTTAAACTATCTCCATTTTAAATTTCATATAAACCAGTTTAAATGTGTAGATGAAGACACATCAGACAGACAGTACAAATATTTTTTTTATAAAAAATGAATTTTATTTTTCACACCAGAAGTTGCGGGTAGAAGCTAGTATCATAATATATCTTCATCCGCGGGGATGATGATGATAATGATGATGATGAATGAAATATCGTATGTCCTTTCCCGGGTCTTAAATAACCTCCATTCAAAATTTCATCTAAATTGTTTCAGCGATTTAAGTGTGTAGACTCAGTAAACTGACAGACATACTTTCGCATTTATGGTATGCATTAGTACGGAATTATGGATATGGATTTACGGTTTTGTCGGTAAGTCACTGACAAATATCGAATTATAAAAGCGATAGACATTGTAACCATCGATACTTTTATCGATATTCGGAAATCACTAGCGACCGGCGGACATTTTTGTTTTACACCTCATTGACCTTGAAACGACGAATCACAACACAGTTAGCTCATGTTACGCCGCCCGCACCTCAGCATTTTTGGCAGCATTGGTTTAAATGAAATAATTGTCTAAAGCTACGTCTTTAGGTTATGTTGTCTGTGATTAAATAGAAGTTCTGTACAAACATTTCTGCAATTTACATCTTAGTAATAATTTCTTCGTGTATTACGTCGTCCATAATGTTAAATAATTTATTTTAACTACAGTCATCATCCCTATTCTAAAATGGTTAGTTGAGAAACCACCGAACATCTAAATTTAAACTTCAAAAAGGCCGCTTTATTTCCCAAATTCAAGCATACAACATGAAACATTAAGATATGATGAAATATTTTCTTTACTTTATTTACTTACTCTCATCAATGGTGCTCTTATTTTCGGCATGGCTCTCAATATCCTTTGAGAACCACTCGTTGAACTCCTCGTGTGAGTCAAACAACGTCGGCATGATGAAATGTAAGAGGGCCCAGAGCTCAGCCATGCTGTTCTGGATTGGAGTACCTGTAAATCACAAATACTTTGGAGTACACAAACGAAGTACAGTTATGGATAAAAGTAACATGATTAAACTATTGGTGTCGTGACCAGGATTTATGATTAGGGGTCGGAACTATGGGTGCAAAACTTCAACAAAACTTCTTAAGTGGACTTGACATAGCACATACATCCATAAAATATACATATCTACACACCCACACATTGTAAGTTGAAGATTCCGAGATAGGGAATAAAATTAGATTCAGATTTTTCAATAATATTCGTATTTTTCTTGGCTAAAGTGTTCCCATGTATCAATTTTAAAGTTTTGTTAAAGTTTTGCACCCATAGTTCCGACCCCTATTTATGATGAAGAGAGACGGCAAGACGCTTATTTTTGAGTTAGGCTGATGGGACATTGGTGTGAATCCGTATGTAGATGCGGCACCAATTTAACATCAGAATTACTATAAGGTAAACTGACGGTATAATCCAATAATGTATCCCCCCCATATTTATCAACCCAATTTATGAAGTAAATACGATACCAACCTGACAATAACAGTCTGTTTCTACAGCTGAACCCAAGCAGCAGTTTCCACCTCATACTAGCAGAACTCTTTATAGCTTGAGCTTCGTCCAATATCATATACTGCCAAGAAACCCTATTCAGATACTTGAGATCACTGACTACAATCTGGTATGACGTCACAACCACGTGAAAGGCAGCTTGGCGCGTGTGGAGGTCTTTCCGCTCCCAGAATTGTCGCAGAATCTTCCGTTCGTTGGGGCTGCCCCAATATGGTACCTGGAATGAAACTATTAAATAAAAAATGTCCCTGGAAGATATTAATGTTGGAAGCATTACCCAAAATTGTTTCTACTTACAACTTTAAAATCGGGAACAAATCTTTGCAATTCCTGTTGCCAGTTGTGCAAAGTTGATGCTGGGGAGACCACTAGAAACGGACCCCATACGCCGAGACGTTCAGCCACGTGGCATAGAAACGCTATGCATTGGACGGTTTTTCCGAGACCCATCTCGTCAGCCAAGATGCCGCTGATACCCTGGATAAATTGAAACATAATCTATTTATTAATTTTGTATGAGGATCCAGAAGAAATATACCAATTATTGCAGCTCACATAATGTAGCCTAATAGGAAATTAACGACTTCTAATATAATATATTAGAAGTCGTTAATTTCCTACATGAAATGAATATAACTAACTAGTACTGACCGTACAGATTCGCCAACCAGATCATGATTCAGTGTGCCCAGCCGTAATATAATATATTAGAAGTCGTTAATTTCCTACATGAAATGAATATAACTAACTAGTACTGACCGTACAGATTCGTCAACCAGATCATGATTCAGTGTGCCCTGGCAGATATCCGGCTGCACTTAATCGCCGAACGTTTCTGGAATAAACGACTTCTAATCAAAAACTAGAACCAACCTGATCGTAAAGATTCGCTAGCCAGTTCATGCCTTTCAACTGGTACCCCTTCAGCGTGTTCTGGAAGATGTCCGGCTGCGCGTGACCCCCACGCGTTTCTTGGAGCTTGCGCTTTCGTCGCGTTACTGGAATAAACGACTTCTAATCGTAAACTAGGACCAACCTGATCGTAAAGATTCGCTAGCCAGTTCATGCCCTTCAACTGGTAAAGTTCGAGAAATATAAATTGGTAACTTTCTTCCTACATTACAGAAACAATAAACGTTCAATTTATATTTCTCGAACTATACCCCTTCAGCGTGTCCTGGAAGATGTCCGGCTGCGCGTGACCCCCCACGCGTTTCTTGGAGCTTGCGCTTTCGTCGCGTTACTGGAATAAACGACTTCTAATCGTAAACTAGGACCAACCTGATCGTAAAGGTTCGACAGCCAGTTCATGCCCTTCAACTGGTACCCCTTGAGCGTGCCCTGGAAGATGTCCGGCTGCGACTGCTGCGAATGATCCCCACGCGTTTTATGACCCTTGCGATGTCATCGCGTTACTGGAATAAACTACTTCTAATCGTAAACTAGGACCAACCTGATCGTAAAGGTTCGCCAGCCAGTTCATGCCCTTCAACTGGTACCCCTTCAGCGTGCCCTGGAAGATGTCCGGCTGCGACTGCTGCGAATGATCCCCACGCGTTTAATGACCCTTGTGATGTCATCGCGTTACTGGAATAGACGACTTCTAATCGTAAACTAGGACCAACCTGATCGTAAAGATTCACTAGCCAGTTCATGTCTTTCAACTGGTATTCCTTCAGCGTGTTCTGGAAGATGTCCGGCTGAGCGTGACCCCCACGCGTTCCTTAGAGCTTGCGCTTTCGTCGCGTTACTGAAATAAACGACTTCTAATTGTAAACTAGGACCAACCTGATCGTGGTTCGCCAGCCAGTTCATGCCCTTCAACTGATACCCCTTCAGCGTGCCCTGGAAGATGTCCGGCTGCGACTGCTGCGAGTGATCCCCACGCGTTTTATGACCCTTGCGATGTCATCGCGTTACTGGAATAAACGACTTCTAATCGTAAACTGGGACCAACCTGATCGTAAAGATTCGCTAGCCAGTTCATGCCTTTCAACTGGTACCCCTTCAGCGTGTTCTGGAAGATGTCCGGCTGAGCGTGACCCCCACGCGTTTCTTAGAGCTTGCGCATTCGTCGCGTTACTGGAATAAACGACTTCTAATCGTAAACTAGGACCAACCTGATCGTAAAGGTGCGAACCTTTACCAGCCAGTTCATGCCCTTCAACTGGTACCCCTTCAGCGTGCCCTAGAAGATGTCCGGCTGCGACTGCTGCGAATGATCCCCACGCGTTTTATGACCCTTGCGATGTCATCGCGTTACTGGAATAAATGTCTTCTAATCGTAAACTAAGACCAACCTGATCGTAAAGGTTCGCCAGCCAGTTCATGCCTTTCAACTGGTATCCTTTCAGCGTGTCCTGGAAGATGTACGGCTGCGCGTGACCCCCACGCGTTTCTTGGAGCTTGCGCATACTGGAATAAACGACTTCTAATCGTAAACTAGGGCTAACCTGATCGTAAAGGTTCGCCAGCCAGTTCATGCCCTTCAACTGGTATCCCTTGAGCGTGCCTTGGAAGATATCCGGTTGTGCGTGGTCCCCTCTCGTCTCAGGCGCAGGCGCGGGCGCTGCGGCCGCGTCGAACTGCCGCGTGCGCGCGCGCTCTGTGCGGAACGCTTCCCGCGCGTTGCGTGACGCGCGCGCTTTCATCGCGTCGCTGGAATACGTGAGCTAGTTGTAAACTCGAGAGGCAGCGGAATAGATATTTAAATATTTAGTAGGTTTTAGGGGTGATGGCATTAGTGAAAGGTTTTTATATTATGTCGTCGATTTAGGTTTCACCTACGGTCTCCAGGATTTAGCAAGGACGTTCAAATCCAAAGCCGAAAACATCCAGTTAAAATAAAAAAAAATATAAGGTTTTACATGTAAGGTTCACCTGCTGGCATCATCTATAAATGTGTAATTTGTCAACCAAGAAGTTAAAAGTAAGGTTGTTTTTCCTTCTGGAATTTAGAATAGAATAGAATTCATTTATTTGGTGTAAAAGGTATTTGAATTGACTAGACATCTTCTTTCCATGGAGCTATAATTTACCTGTCATAGTTATCAATAGCAGCCAGCCTAGGGTCCCGGTCTTCGTCCAATTGCCTCAGTATCCTGTCTGCGCCATCTCCGTCTTCCGCTGGAGCGTTCAACTTGCGTTGCATGAAGTGGGCATAGAGCTCAGTTTGTGTTATGAGGAAGTTTAGCTTTCGGCGTTGCCTTTTGGCTTCCATTAGCTCCACGTCCATCTGTCACATATAATCAAGTTTAGAAAACCATAGTAGTCATTTTCTGTTTAGTACATTAACATTTAATTGCCAATTCGTACAATGCCTATGGAAATTTTAAGGGTGGTTGAACTGAACATACTAAATAGGCATGATGACTGGCAAGTCAAATCAGCATCTTTTTTCGAACTGTCAAAACGATCACCACTATGGAATTTTATATAAAATACTCAAAAGCGACGTCACGTTTGAGTACTGCCAAATGACCTACTCTTTTAAGTTCTTTCAATTTAATAAATAGAAGTTCTGTACAAAAATTACTGCAATCTACATCTTAGTAATAATTTCTTCGTGCATAATGTTACATAATTTATTTTAACAACAGTCATCATCCCTATTGGCAAATTAAGCTAGTTATTCATTACAAGTGTTTTCAAAATGACGACAAAAATAAATAAATAAATCATTTACGCCAGTTCTAACCCTATACCTCCGACCTGAGAAGAAATCCCATTTTTGGTATGATTGCATTGTAAGTGTTCGAAACGTCGGGACGTAGTAAAAATAAATTAATATACGAGATATAATCCGGTTAAATAGTTTTTTTTAATAACTATCACGGCACCCGAAGCAAAAATGTATACACATAAAACATTTTCTTTTCTAGATTTGATGTTATTTAAGCTATTATTTATATCGAAAATATACCTTTCTCTGTTCCTCCGCCTCCCTTTCCATACGCCGTCTCGTTTCTCTCTCGGCCCGGTCGTATCTCCTCCAATAGGCTTGCATCTCCCGGCTGAGCCGCTTGCAACGCCATACTGTCTCTTTCATGTTTTTCTGAGACTGCATATCAAAATTGAATTATGAATCAATGGGTTGACAAAAATATAAATGAAAAACGAAACCTAATGATAATTACTAATGAATGCGTAATCCCGTATGGTGTATTAATGAAACTAAAAACAAGGATCAGGGGAGAGCCCACGATTTATTAATGCGATACAGTTTAGGACCTAATCTGAAACGCAATGTGTCAGTTACGTGAATAACCGTCAGAAACTGACAGGCCGAACCTAAACTGAATCGCATTTAGATCACGGTAGCCCCCTGTAAGTTATTAACCAATTATGAACTTAATGGCGTTAACTATTCGATCCAAAATAAAATATGATGCCCGTCGTCTATAGTGTAACTGGCAAGAAGTTACGTGTGAAATGCATAAAATTAAAAAGTAGTACATTACGACACAAGTGCAAAAAACATGAAATTCGAAACGAGTGGCGATGTTTTAAAACAAGACCAAAGGGAGTGTTTTAAATCGACACGAGTTACGAATTTCCTTTTTGCACGTGTCTCGTACGACGTTTTTTAGTACAGGCCCTCCGAAGTTTTGGACTTGACGTAAAATGACCCACTTCTCGCACTAGAGCCTGAAAAAGGCACCATCTGTACTAAAAAAAACTTTCTAGACATTGGTACTGACCTGCATAGCAACATGCCGCCAATGTTTACAGCACAGAGTAGCAAGCCTCTTCCGTTGTAACATAACCTCTCTATGCGTAGCAGTTCTAGCCCTTTGCACTTTGCCCAATTCTTTCTTGACTAGTAGTTGCCAGTGCCGGCGGCGTCGGGCGGTCAAGGCTTCTGGCGTTTTGAGGGTGGACAACTTTTTGCGACCTCTGGAAATTTTATCTAATTAATATTCGTACTCGGTTATAAGTTGTATGTTTTAGAATCATAACTAACGTGAGACTCAAACATATTAATGGACCCTCTAAATGGGTCCAAACATGTCGAACAATCATCGACTTAATACGAGAGTTTGGTAGTTTAGTAAGTAATGGGGTTATGAATTAAATTGGTTGCACTCTGCGCACATCTATATCTTATACCTTATTGCAATCTCGAGGCAATTTACCAGTAGGCTTAGCACATTATTAGTGCGACAATATGTCGCCGCGAGATAGACTATCCATCCCTCTTTTATTTATATAGTTAGTAAAAGATGGAAAAACTATCTCGAGGCGACATAGTGGCATACCAATCATGTGCTAAGCATACTGCTCCAAGTAAATTAAACTCGTAAGTAAGTGAATTTGGTTTTTTAGTGTGCAACATCTGAATGTCTTACCTTACTCCTGGTTTTTCTACAATAGTAAATTCATCATCTTTTTCTTCTTTTATATTTTTCAGTTGGTCTTCCCAGTCTACATCATCCGGCTAAAAAAAGGATAACAAATATTATTTGATATTCATCTGCCTCTGTCTAACTAAGAAGTTGGACTATCTAGTAAAACGTAGTTCTTTTAGGACTATGCCTAAAGCACTTTAGGACATCAGGACATCACCATCAGTAATAGCACCAGCTTCGACTCATTCGACAGGGGTTCATCACCCATAGACAAAATATTTCGTGATTTTTTTTATTGAACCAGGCTTAAACATTAACCCTTTATTGTTAAGACCAAACGGGACAAATAATTCCTATCAGCCTAAGTAGTGTCGTAACAATAGGTTGGCAGGGCTGGCAAAATACCACGGGCCCCCGACCCAGGGCCCCGCCCAAGAGGCCGTAAATTTAAATAAACTGAGTACAATATGACGATTTTTACTGATAGGGCCCCATCAAAATAATTTGCCACAGGCTCCAGATGGTATAGTTACGCCACTGAGCCTAAGTTAGAAGTTTATGAATAAAAAGGTAAAACAGTTACCATATCACTAGCTTCACCCCTACCCTCCCTGCCCCGGCCGCGCCTGCTCTTCTGCTTAGTGCCCCGCCCCCGCTCGCCGGGCCGCCCGCGGCGCCCCCTCGCAGCCGGCGGGGGAGGCCGACTAACTCGCCTCTCCGGGTACCTGTCCACTGTCGAGAGCAAGCCAGCTCCGTAGTACATGTAGCGGGAATTCTGGATGAATGAACTTGTGTTTTTAATATTATGACAAAATCATAATAGTACAATTCGATAAAAGTTTTGCACGTGTAAGGGACGATTTTATTCATTAAGGTGCGTTCAAACTAAAAGAGCATTCGTTGTTCTAGCGCCCGTTCTACGAAATCAACCAATCACGTTTTATGTACCGATCGAATTTCGTAGAGTAGGAGGTTAGAACAGCGAATGCTCTTTTAGTTTAACCGCACCTTAACAATTGCGTCAAAAAGAGAAATTACCGCGCACGAAGCGTGCGCAAAGTTCGTTTTGCGCACTAGTTAGGAAATAGTACATTACGACACAAGTGCGAAAAACATGAAATTCGAAAGGAGTGGCGATGTTTTAAAACACGACCGATAGTGAGTGTTTTAAATCGACACGAGTTACGAATTTCGTTTTTGCACGTGTCTCGTACGACGTTTTTTAGTACAGATGGCCCTCCGAAGTTTAGGATCTGACGTAAAATGACCCACTTCTCGCACTAGAGCCTAAAAAAGACACCATCTGTACTAAAAATATTATTACCTAAGAGAACCAATGACCTAGTTCCTTAATGTCTGAGGTGGAATTCAAACCCACATATGCCTTTTCATAGTTTTGTAACTACTTATAAAACACAAACCACAATTTTCATAAAATGTCACAGTAATTATAACGATAATAGAATATTTTGGACAGCATATTTCACTACTCAGATTTAAAGTATGTTTACCAAAATGAAGAAAGCTATATGTTATTAGTATACAAAAATATTTCAGTACACTAATGAAATAGGCCACTACTATTATCTATTGTATAGATTAATTTAGAATAATTTATATTCCAATTCATTAGTTTTATTACTATTAAATAAATTAAACAATTTCAATGAGAGATTGATAAAACTAAATTTATGGGCATTTTCACTTCTAGGGACACCCAATTAGCATCTCTCACAAAAAACTTAACTTCGATGTCAGTTTTGTAACGACAATGAAGTGTGAAATATTTACGTAAAACCACTTCATTCATGTTTTTATATTGCATACACGCGTATTCTTTTTGGATTAAATGATAAAAAAATATTTTTGTTAATATGTAATGTAATGCTAAATTGTTGTTACAAAACTGACATCGAATTTAACTTTTTTGTGAGAGTTAAGCTAATTGGGTGTCCCTAGAAGTGGAAATGCCCTTATGATTAAGTCCTAACTTTCTTCAAATGAAAAATAAATTAAGTAACTAATAATTACCCCTTGGTCCTTATAGTAGTCCTTAGCATATTTGTTATGATACAATCTCTCTTTAAGCAATCTTTTTATTCTCTGCTCCTTGCCAGCCGGAGTGTCCTCACCACTGCTTGTGTCAGATTCTGAAGACAACAAGACATTTCGGAGCCACTCTCTCTCTTCGCCTACAGATGTGAGGTTGTATAGACGGAGGCGGTCACTATGGCGTTCTGCAAATAAGAGAACATCAATAAATTTATATAATAAGTTTGTTATTTAGAAATGTATGGTAAACATGGTTATAGTTAAACATTAGAATGTACTGAATAAGTTGGCAGGGATCAAAAGTGATCACTGGTCAATCAGCAAACCAAAGTTGATGTTCAATATGCACTTTCCCTTTTCATTCATCTTTATCACCATCATCATCATCATCATCATCATCATCATCGTCGTCATATAAATCTTGAGACGTTACCCTCCAGAAGGTTCAATTAGTGTCTATTTCAATCATCTAACAACCAAAATTGCCATGTGTAGTTTTTTTTTTTATTCATAATAGGTAGACGTTTGACCACAATCATACCTGCTGGTAAGTGATGACGCAGTCTACAGTGGAGCATGTTTACCTATGAGATACCTATTCACTCTTGCCTTGAAGATATTCAGATTGTACACATGCAGAAACACAGTTTCGGGCAAGGCATTCCACACTTTGGCAGTTTCGCATAAGGAAAGTTGAAGCAAAACGAAAGTTGTGCCTATACACCAACAAATTCATTACATTGGTTATTAATTAGTTAAGATAGTTTAAATTTGTTGTTCATTAGTAGAAGTTTCAATGAAACCTGTCAAAGGAGGCATACCAACAGGCAATCCTTGCTCAGGGGTATTTTGAAATTCTATATTGTAACTTTATTTATTTTTTCTTACCCCTCGTCTGTGGTTACTGTGGAAGTATGGATGAGTATGAAGGATTTTGGATTCAATTTCTGAATTGATTCGAGTTCAATACCTATTCTACGGATCCATAACGAACAGAGTTCAGCTTTTCAGTTCAACATCCAAATTCCTCATTTATTATTATTTATTGTACTTGAGAGCAAAAGCATTCAACCTTTTATATACCAAAGGTATGTGATGTTTATAGAATAGGATGTATGACTTTGGATATCTTTACAATTCTATAGCTCATAGTTATTGTTTTGAAATTGAAGAACTATTTTCATTCAAACATAAATTTATAAATACTAGCCTTGTTTAGTAGTGACAACACCGTGCACAACCCTGTCTCCCTTGGACATCTCATTGCC
>JALPQI010007112.1:0-50188 GCA_025490895.1 Thaumatotibia leucotreta | reverse complement strand
GGTTAGACTCTATATTTTGCAACTTTCTATGTACTATGATTTACTACCTATTTGCTACCTAAGCATATATTTTTTCCAGATTTTTTAGGCAAAAAATGACGATTTTATAAGCACTTCAAATTCTGAACAAAAAAAAATTGTTTGCCTAAAAAATCTGGAAAAAATATATGCTTAGGTAGCAAATAGGTAGTAAATCATAGTACATAGAAAGTTGCAAAATATAGGGTCTAACCACGAAAAACTAAATAGGGCAGTCATCCTGGACGTCGGAATGACTGCCCCACTTAATTAAATTTATTTCTTTTTTTAAAACTTAGGTAGCAAATATGTGAACATAGGTAGTAAATAGTAGCAAATAGGTAGTAAATTATGATGGTACTCTAACAATTTTTTTTTTTGTTCAGAATTTGAAATGCTTATAAAATCGTCATTTTTTGCCTAAAAAATCTGGAAAAAATATATGCTTAGGTAGCAAATAGGTAGTAAATCATAGTACATAGAAAGTTGCAAAATATAGGGTCTAACCACGAAATACTAAATATGGGCAGTCATCCTGACGTCAGAATGACTGCCCACTTAATTAAGTTTATTTCTTTTTTTAAAACTTAGGTAGCAAATATGTGAACATAGGTAGTAAATAGTAGCAAATAGGTAGTAAATTATGATGGTACTCTAACAATTTTTTTTTTGTTCAGAATTTGAAATGCTTATAAAATCGTCCATTTTTTGCCTAAAAAATCTGGAAAAAATATATGCTTAGGTAGCAAATAGGTAGTAAATCATAGTACATAGAAAGTTGCAAAATATAGGGTCTAACCACGAAATACTAAATATGGGCAGTCATCCTGACGTCAGAATGACTGCCCACTTAATTAAGTTTATTTCTTTTTTTAAACTTAGGTAGCAAATATGTGAACATAGGTAGTAAATAGTAGCAAATAGGTAGTAAATTATGATGGTACTCCAACAAATTTTTTTTGTTCAGAATTTTCAAATGCTTATAAAATCGTCATTTTTTGCCTAAAAAATCTGGAAAAAATATATGCTTAGGTAGCAAATAGGTAGTAAATCATAGTACATAGAAAGTTGCAAAATGTAGGGTCTAACCACGAAATACTAAATATGGGCAGTCATCCTGACGTCAGAATGACTGCCCACTTAATTAAATTGATTTCTTTTTTTAAACTTAGGTAGCAAATATGTGAACATAGGTAGTAAATAGTAGCAAATAGGTCGTAAATTATGATGGTACTCTAACACTGATCCGCTATTTTGGTCAGTCATCCTGACGCTCACTTAAAAACTGTACTTTTACTTCGTCAATTTTCAAGGACGCTAAAGTGACTTTCAAAAAGTGCGCATGTTAAATTAATATAAATAAACACGTTTTGTAAAAAGTCAATTCCAAATATCCGACTGAGATTCTTGTTGCTATTTGTAATTATATTTCGGAATAGATTATAGATATATGTAATTAAGTTTGTATCTATAGTTTGATGTATCTTCACAAAAATGTATTCTTTATTTCAATATGTTTTAAAGTTGCTCTTAAAGTAAGTGTCATGTTTTTTAAAGTTTTATTATTCTTAAAGAAAAATAGCCAAACATTATCATTTCATTAAATGTAACTATTAAGGTTTAGTTTGTTACTGATTGTAAATACCTAAACAATAATTTCGGTTTTTCAACATGTTGTTCAATATTTTACAATTTTACTAAGATTAATTACTGCGACTAAAATTTTGACACTATTTTGGAATAAAACTACATGTACCTACAGTCTATTATACTACACTTGTGGGTATCTTTTTCCAGTTTTAGTTATTTTTTAGATTAACTTTAAATCATTGCGATACATGTACCTCATTTTAGTTCTCGCTTATGTATTAAAAATATAGTATCATAATGGTCAGTACATACAGAAGAAGATGTATTATGCAGTACAGATTGAGAGTTTATATTGTATTCGTAATTTACACGTGAAATTTTCTCTTTGTGTTGAACAAAACGAGACAAGAGGAATATACGGACAGGAAAAGTAGCCATCGCAAAGAGAACGTATAGTAGTTACCGTAAATTTTGCCTAATTGAGCTCTTTGGGACAACATTGCCCACTTGAAAAAAAAGACTTTTGATTTTTTTACGATTAACAAAACTTCTTGTTAAAATATATTTTATTCATTTACTTAGGAGTCTTAGGATAGCCTAGATTGCATTTTATTACCGAGTGAAATTGTAAACTATTTTATCAGCTGTTTATTACTAATGTATCCGGTTTTACATCATGTTTTTACATTTGTAAGTGAGTGTGGCCTATGTATCATAACTGCTAAAGTTACATTTTGTACTTACCGGCTTTCGAATTTCCACCTAAATGTATAACTTAAGCTTTAATTTACGAAAATGTGCCATTTTCATATCTCATACACATATCTTTAAATTAAATTATTAGGGCAAAGTTAACAGATAATTCAGCACGGTTCTTCCATTTTGTTTCATAGTGCAATGTCAATTAAATGTTTTTCTTCAAAGTTTAATAAATTATTTCATATATTATTTTATAGTGAAATATTTCATCGACATATAGTATATTTACCGCTTATGATATATTATGCTCAATCTTTACGAATGGATGATTTGATTTCAAATTTTAATCTAAGACTGATTAGACTAACCTTCACGTTGCCTTTTTCATTTGTCGAAAAACTTTTTTTTTGTAAATAGTAAAATCGCTGTATTAAAAGCTAAATATTAAGTTCCTTCCGAGTTTCAATATTTATAAAGCAAGATTTAACACGAGGTAATTGAATTATTATACTTTCAAAAATGTAAAAAAAATGGCCACCAAACGTGAAAGCATAAATATATTTTTCAGTACAGATGGTGCTTTTTTACGCGCTAGTGCGAGAAGTGGTTCATTTACCGTCAGGTTGAAATCTTCAGAGGGCCATATGTCAGGAAAAATGTCGTACGATACACGTGCGCAAATAAAATTCGTAGCTAGTGTCAATTTTATCTCCACTCGTTTCAAACTTAATTTTTTCCGCACTTGTACCGTAATGTAATATTAGTTAGGTTTTACTCGATATGTAATGCATTCTTTACGTATCAAGTAAAACCTAACGTATCCGTGCATCCTTTCCTTTCGAACTTATGGTGCGGTTAATGAAAATTTTAGTAAATTTTGTTTATTTATTACAGATTACAGATTGTAATGAGGGCACGGACTTTCTACAGGGTGAACGATATGAAGTGTTACCAAGTAGATTTTTTAAGTCTGGTGTCAAAATAACAGCGGCTCATTATCAGAAATATGTTTTAAATACCGCATTTAAGTCTTAGGCACGCAAACATTTGGGTTGTAGACCGCGAACATAAGAACAAAACTGAGCTTCGGCTTATAAAGCTCGTAAGAACCAAAAATGGCTGAAAACCGAATTTCACGTGTCATTTCTCCAGTGCAGTGAGTTTCGGACTTTTTATCAGGTCTATTTTGTAGACAAAGATGAGACTAATTAAACATGCTAGTATAAATGCAATGAAGAAAGCGATCGTATTTCACTGGCACATACCTATACCCAGTGGTCACAAACGCGCTGCGAGCAAATATTTTTTTATCATTTGAAGACCATTGTCAAGGCAAAACTTAGTATATTGACTAAAAGAAATTTTAATCACAAAATGTAATATTTTTCCTCTTGTTATTTCTTACTTATAGTAATAAATTATTGCAACGAAAAAATCGCAGTCCTTTGAAATTGGTAACACTTCATATCGTTCACCCTGTATGTACTGTTCCATTTAATCTGAAGTGACCTCGATTACAAGTTACCTATCGATTACTTTACAAAGTATTTCAGTTCTATAATTGTGTCCCGGCCGTGTCAGGATCATTAATAGTTAATACTTTTTAAGTACGCCAGTCCTTCATTTGATAGATTGAAATAAAAAAGTATTTACGAGATCAAATATTCACACTAAGAAATTGATTGTCTACAGTCATTAAAAGGACAGAAACAGTAATTATGGCATAATTACGTACTTTATGAAAGTATTTACCGTAAAAATCACATCGTTTATATTCTATTTGGTGTATAATTTTGTGATTGTTGTATGATCGTCCATTACAGACAGACAGGATATTTTGCTGAAAGAAGACCATGTTATTTTAAAGGCAAATAAAACTGCATTCAAATTAAAAAAAAATACTTGTTTCACCCGGAAACCAAACCAACTACAATTTTTGTCGAATTTTGAACCAAACAGTTTCGGTTATTCTTTTAGTTTTAGATACTATATTTCTCGAGAAAAATTGAAATTTTTTATGCATTCTTTTGAATGACATTATAAAAATTACGAAAATTTTTTTTTTTTTAAAGTAGGTTTGGTAGACTTTATTTTAGTCATAGTCATAGTCATTTTATTCATTAAACAATATACATTGCGTTGAATATTTCATTAAATTACAATTTTATAGTTAAATACTAAAATCTAATAAAATTATCACTATACATTCAATTAATTTGTCTAATTGTCTACAAAATTAACATTATAAGGACTCGTATTAAAAATAAACTTAATCTATATCTATAATAACCAGTAATTAAAAAGTCAGAGAAATTTATCGAATTAAGTCACATTGAGAAATAAATATATATGTATATAGTTTACCTTATATTCCAATTAATCTACTAATTATAATTATATTAATTATTAAAATGTATTCTGCGCTGATAAAAACTCGTCCACCGAATAAAAGCACTTTTTCAATAAATAACTTTTAAGACATTTTTTGAACATATTTAAATTAGTGACTGACTTCAATGTTGTTGGCAATTTATTGAACAGACTAACTGCCTGGTAAGCCGAAGAATGTTTGACCACCTGCAGTTTAGTGGTTATTATTTGCGGTAAGTCCTTCCTTCTAGTAAAAAAAACGTCTAGACGCTTTTTCCTTTCTTCCAACGTCTCAATATAGTTTAGATATTTTATAAGATCGCCAAGAATCACAAGAATATACAGACTAGGCACTGTTAAAATGTCAAACTTCATAAAATAAGGTTTACACGATGTTGTCTGTGGTATTCTGGCTATGGTCCTGATTGCTCTTTTCTGAGCCACAAAAGCAGACTCGATGTTGTAAAGGTAGCTGTTGCCCCAGAATTTTACGCTGTACCTAATTTTCGATTCAACCAACGCGTGTACACCATTTTCAGTTGCGACAAACTTATCTCTTGTCTAAGGCTTCTCAGTGCGTAGCAGGCTGAATTTATAGAGTTGACTAGTGATGACAATTCTTCTTTCCAACATAAATTTGAATCAATTATGACTCCAAGAAATTTCACTGATTCCACTTGCTGAATTGCTTTTTATACTATGTAGTGATTTTTCAAAATAGTCTTCTTTCAGCGAAATATCCTATCTACGATATGTAAGGTACTTTCCCTTCATGTCCCGTAATCTTAGGACACCCGGTATACAAATCAGTTGTATTGAGTACCTTTTAGGACCTTCTGTCTGTTAAAAAATGAAAATAATTAACCTTAAAAAGATCATAATGATCATTTAATTTTGAAAAAATGCTCAAATACAGCGATTTTATTTTACATAAGTATCTTAATATTCATATCTCCTTCTCGTAGAGACATTATACATTATTTTGGTGTACCCTCACCACAATTTATCATGGCCTAGAGGTTATATTAGAAAATCTACCGTACTCATATCATCCGTCTTTTAGTATTAAAAATATGACTCGATATTTTTCTGTTATAATAAAAATATTTACCATAGCACGATTAGTGGAAATTAATGTTGACACTAAAATTTTGGATGAAATTTAGCATGTTGAAAAATAGTGTTCATAGTGAAAAATAATATGAAAATATCGAGTAATTTATCCACTAGCTAGAATGTAGATAAATACATTTTTTATTAACTGCTTACATATCAAGAAAGCTACGTAAATTTTGTATGTAAGCAGAATTATGAATTAAAAATTATCTCCTACTGTAATTAATATGTTAAAAATATTCCCGTGCTTCACGTATGCATACCAAATCAATAAATTTTCAATCCCGGGATCCCGGGAATTTTGCCGGGACTCCGGGATTTTTGTCAAAAGTCCCGTTATTGGCTGCCCTGTCTACTCGGATGAATTATCGGCGTACCTAAGAACGTCAAAGACAAGATGGATGGTCGACACTTGATACGGCACTTACAAAATTAGATGCGTTGCCGGGAAATTTGTATATGTGAGGCGCGGTTGTGGCAGTGACGTAATCATAATAAAAACTGCTAATCGAAATAAAAAAGGCCACTTAAATAAAGGAAAAAGGTATGAACTGCCTACAAACAATAATTTAAGTGGGTTTAATAGCGCCTTTGATTTTAAAGTACATTACATGAAGCACAAAGCTTTAATGTATTTATTTTAAAGTAAGTTTTTAGTACAGATGGCGCCTTTTTTACGCGCTAGTGCGAGAAGTGGTTAATTTTACGTCAGAATAAAAAACGTCGTACGAGACACGTGCAAAAAGGTGCATATTTTTCGCACTAAGTACATTACGACACAAGTCTTGAGAAAGAAACATTGATCCATCAGTTATACAGATTATTGGTTCTTTATTATTGTTACGTCTCTGTCAATTTCCTTATTATAGGTTTGTATGACAGTATTCTCTACTGCATGACGTCATTCTTCATGCATCCCTTTCGTACCTATACAATTATTGTAAATACGAGCGAGATAAAGATAAACCTCCGTATTCATAAACGTGAATCTCCGTTTTAGTAAAACATGTTTTGTCCTTATTTGTCACTTGGACAGAGATATTTTAACTAAAATGGTTTACAAGGGAACTTTAGAGAACTGTCATTGCAATCTTATTGTAAGGTACTTTCAATCAATTAGAACCCTAGGTCACTCTAGGATCATGTCGAAATGACAAGTACTTGAAATGTCTTACAAATTGATGTACTCGTATAACGTTATTTTGACCTGATTCCAGAGTAGCTAAGGGTTTCAATTTGGTTGACTGTACGCTAGAAAAGTAATTATTTTTTCTGTGATACATAGACTAATGTGTTTTGTGTAAATATGCTATAACGAGTGAAATTGTTAAGAGTTGTAATTATTTGGAAATATAAGGCTTCAAATTTGTGAACTAGCATAGTGACATTTCGAGTGGATAGATGGCGTTGTGCGTCGAACTTGTAACTAGTAAAATGTACAAATTACTTTTCTAAATAAAACGAAACTTTGGCCTACCTATGTATATTGAAGTTTTATTTAATTCGTGTCGTCCAAGTGAGAAGTGAGAAAAATCTCAAAAGCTTCATAAAACTTTCTAGGAAAATGATTTTGAAATTGACAGGTTGAACAATTTTGGATTTGGATAGCTCAATCCTACATTGAGCATGGCATGATTGGTTTTTTTTTTAGATTTAGTTAGGGTAAATTGCTAGTAACTGGCCACCCTCCAGTAACTAGCCACCTTATATAAAAATAAACTCTATGTACTTATAATTAGAATTTATTTTGGAAGAGGGAGAGTGATTGGCATTGACATGACACATCGTTTTAAAAAGATAATATATCTAACTATAAACACATAGAGGTAATTTTTATATACTGGTTTCCAGTTACTGGAGAGTGGCCAGTTACTAGCTGACCGCAATCTAGGTTTTTTTTATTCTCACGGTTTTTTTATTGGGTGGCCCTAGTGGAAATGCCCATACATGTTTATTCCTTCACAATAATAATATAATCAACTTTGTTCCTACACTCCGCATCATATCTAAAACCGATGCTTTCATAAAGGAATATTGCCTCACCTTATTCTAAGTTATTCCGACTACGCATAAAGAAATTTTACGGTTGCTCGGATATAAGGCAATTGTGATTCATCTGTTATACGGACATGCACAT
Organism: Thaumatotibia leucotreta; assembly: GCA_025490895.1. NCBI lineage: Eukaryota > Metazoa > Arthropoda > Insecta > Lepidoptera > Tortricidae > Thaumatotibia > Thaumatotibia leucotreta. Next base: position 42,258 of record JALPQI010007112.1, on the reverse strand, counting down.
AAATGTTTATCGTTGCCAGCCGTGTAGGGCCACAAGCATAGCGATTTTGTTACTAAAGCGTTTTAATCCTGTTGAGTTTGCCTGTATTAAGAAACCGAATTAAATGTTTTAGTCATTAGATTATCATAATATTGATTTTAATCAGAAAAATTGTTTAGGTTCATGGGGCCCCAGCGCACGCAAATTGTTTGCTGAAATCGCGAAACGTCTGGTTGATGTAACTAAAGACCGAAGAGCTGGCGACTTCCTCGCACAACGCATCAGTATTGCGATACAGCGAGAAAATGCCGCCAGCATTCTCGGTACAATGCCGCAAGGGCCAATCTTAGATATGAATATAAGGCAATTGTGATTCATCTTTTATACGGATATGAACATAAATGTTCATCTTTGCCAGCTGTCCTGGGCCATAAACACAGCGATTGTCTAACTACAGCACCACATTATTATAAAATCTTTAACAAAAAAGTAATTTACGATACATGTTTTTATCCACTGATTTTAATAATTGTATATTATATTGTTTATTACAAGATAAATCAAAAGAAAAAACAAAAATTTTTGGTACAAAAAAAATTGCATAGTTATGGCCTTAAGCAAAATAAAAATCACGGTCGCGTCAATCGCCTTACGGAAGTTAATCATACAAACTATGTGGTGTACTCTTCAATAGTAGTAAAAAAGGGCAAATTTAAAATTATAGGTTCGTAATTGTTGAGCGCTCATAGAATTTTTTTTGAATTTGTCTCTTTTTCGATGCCATAAGATGTGACTCAAAATTTAACGTCATAATTTTTCTTTTCATTTAAGTCATGTGAATTTTTCGCAATCGAACCAAATAATTTTAGCTTAAATTATCATTCGACTTCCTTCGTTCTATTCCCGATTTCTTGTAGCCTTTCGAACCCATCGCTTGACTAGCTCCATAATGGAAATTCCAAATTTATCACCTCGAAATGAAATCATAAAATTAGATCGGCATCAAAACGACTGGATTCTCAACGACCAGAACCACATCGACGTAACTAAAGACCAAGGACGTCGACTTCCTCGCACAACGCATCAGTATTTCGATACAGCCAGGACATTTTATTTTATTTTATTTATTTATAAAGTTTACAATCAACATTTACAGAAATAAACCAAGCATGCTGATCAACGTAGCTGTACGCCAGCCGTCAGCAATACAAATTGTACAGTTTTGAAAATAAAGACCGTTAATAAAACGTAAAATTAAAAGCTCCTAATCGATTCCGCTCATTTTCTGGCCCACACGGAGGACTGAAAACAAGGACGCACGCACAGAGATGTCAGTTATTATGGACTTTTGTTTCGCTAACATGCACGTCCACATATTCCTATAAGAAAAATAAAACATGAGGTCTGTTCAGAGTTTAAACTACTCTGCTCGATTTGATGGGACTTTGATTTACGAGTAATCAGATACTTTTTTTTATAGGTCTTCATTTTCAAAACTGTACAATTTATACACACAAATTAAATCTAAATTCTTCTTAATCAGCGTGTGTTCGCCCACCGTTGGGCATACGCCTCTTCAATTTGCTTCGACACAGCGCGTCTGTTGTCTGTTTCCCTCTTCCAAACTGACCATGCTATCTCCCTTATCTTAACGGACCATAGGGCTGGTGGGTCTGCCCACACTTCTTCTGCCAAGCCGGGGTCTCCACTCTAACTAACCTAACCTTTATCTAAGATTGGCCCTTGTAGCATTGTACTGAGGATTCTGGTTGCATTTTCTCGCTGTATCGCGATACTGATGCGTTGTACGAGGAAGTCGCCAGCTCGGTCTTTGATTTTGATAATCAACGAATTGTGCGAATCAAGTCATATCAATTGAATACGTTTCAAAAAGGTAAGCTCACTTGAGACTAGATTTTTTGATTCCTAAAGGAAGAGATATAAAATTATATAGTAGGTACTCATAAACAGTCACAACATGTTCTTTTAAGCCAGATTTGGTAGCTGGGTATAAAATGGGAAATATGGTTTTCCGCCTGATAGCTATGAAATGGTAATAATGTATCCCATTTCGTAGTCAGATTTTGTACAAACCTGGTTAAAAATCGGTAAAAAAAGTCCAAATTTAAAGCCAGTTACCTATTAGGATGTTATTGCCAATTTGAAGCTGGTTACGAAACTTTGGGTATCAAACGGTACTAAAGGATTGCGCAATGTATTGTCCTCCCTCCCGCTAACATCTAAAATCCTAATTTTTGAGCAACTTTTTATTTCGCTGCAATGACGACTTTATTAGCATGACTGAAACAGACACTGGAAATTTATTATTTGAGGAGTTCGCGGTATATCTACATCACCTCATCATCATAATATGTATCTCCTAATTACCTAAGATGCGTATTAGATGCATCATCTTTAGCCTATGATATTGATAGTCCACAGCTGGACGTCTTCTATTAACTATGCGTATTAGGAGGTAAATGCCCGTAATCACCACGCTGGGCAAGCGGATTGGCGATCGCAGTAATGTATCCACTATGTACGCTGCTTCCCATCATCAATCTTTTATCAAATAATGGTCAATGACACTTCAATCCCTTAGTTGACTCTTACGACACCCGCAGGTGGAGTTGGGGTGGTGACAAATGTATTCTTACTGCCGTCACCACACGGCCTATGGATGTATTAGGAGGTAAATACCCAAAATCGCCAAGCTGGACAAGTCCAACGCTGTGTCCTATGATGACGCTGCTGCTGCCCATCAATCTGCAATAAATGCCAATACAGTCAATACCTATTTCAATGCGTACATACATGACATGTATAATTTAATACGATCTTGACAGCAAATCGTCATTTCAAAGTTCGTATAGGTCTGCCATAATAATCGAATGACAGATGGCCATAAAGACGAAAATGGTAATTACGACTTGTTTCAAAATGAAGTTTTAATGGTATTATAAAAGTTATTATAGTGCGGTTCGTGAAGTTTTATTATGTATTTTTGAAATTCGAAAAAGATCTGCAGTATAATTATTTCGCAATCCTGTTTTAACTTGTTTTTATAAGCTTTTGTTTTAAGGATCGTTAAGTAGTAATTGCAGTGTTTTGTTTTTAATGACACTTTCCATTGACAGAATTTATCTTACCACACACGTCTCAACAAAAAAACTATGAAGAAACAATTATACAGGATGTTTTTTTATTTCCGTTAAATTGGACAGGTTACTTGGGACATTAAATAGAAGTTGCCTGGTATATCAGTTTCAGTTCATTTCGTTTCATTTCAATTTTTTTTCGTTTTCGTACATAATCATTGAAATGGCAAGTGTGAGAGAACCTTAAGGATAAAATCTCAGGTGACTGACGGCAGATGTCAAATTAAGTTTCATTAGAATGTAATAAAGGTTACAATACACTTGTTCAGTCATTAAACTTATTTTTTTTTATAACTCAATAACGGTAAGAGTTAAGATACTAGTTTCTTAGAGAATGTAAGCTATGAGGTTGCTTATCTAGAAATAAATAAAACTTGAGAAACAGAACTGTATTTTTATTATTTACGCTGGGATAAATAAGTGAATGCAATATACACAGGTAAGTATACTTTAATTTACTTAGCTATACACAGGTAGGCAAATTAATTGAGTGTAAGTCTTTAAATAACATTATATTATTATTTACAACTTTATATATTTATAACTTTATATATTTATTCTATTATATTATTTATAATTAATTAGAACGATACTAACAACACCTCTTACACAATAATTACAATTAAAACTTCACTTGGTGGCGTCCGGAACAGAAAAGAGACCGGTACCGCGTGTCAACGGTTTTTATGATTTTCGACCCACTCCTACTGAGCAGGTAGGTATTTGTAGTTCCTCCGCAGGTTACAGATGGCGCCAGTGGCAGGCTGGTCATGTTCGGTGCTGCGCTGACGGCGACGTTTGATGCCTGCGTAGCAGTTTCACAGGCATGCCGCTAGGTGTCGCCAACACGGCCATGCGACAGTTGTGCCCGCCTCGGGTACTCCACGAGCCGGGTAAAATGCTGCGAATAAAAAACAGTTGTCTGATTAAACTGAACTATGTTGTATATGTAATCATACGCCTCAACACGCTAGTCTGAAGAACCTGGTTTAATATATAATCACCACACCAAGTCACAGTACGGAGCGTCTTTATAGCACCATTTTGTTCCTCAATCTGAACTTATAGTGCTCGTATCTACTCCCGTTAACTTCAGTGTTTACCGGCTCATTATATTATCAACCCATTGTCCCTTCGATTAGCGATTTCTTACAGACTTAATAATAAATTTACTGTTATTTGTTACTAATTCGGTAATTATTCTGCACGGAGTATGTAAGAGACAAATAATAATATATATTAGTATGATGGATTTGAATGACATTAGTTAAGATTAATTATTAATATCAATGATTACCTACAAATACAACGATACCTTTATCCGTAATTTCGTTTTCTTACGGCATTTTACCAAGGCTCGCCTTATTTGTAATCAAATAATTTCAATACATATATTATACATATTTTGAATATAATTTTAAGTTGTAAAATTAAATAAACAGTGAAATAATTACCTCGCCAACACTGCTACTCATTTGTTACGTCCCAATCACCGATGTGTATCCAGGGCTTCATATTTTCTGCTGCCGCTGTTCCAGTGTACCGCTTATTAGTACGTTCAGCACCGCGTACATCTTCCACCTGATACCTGTCTCTTCCCAAGACCCTGACCACTTGGAATGGTCCCTTAAATATTGGTAACAACTTCGTGCTACGGCCATCGTTAGATTGGCTTTGTATTTTAATAAGGACTAAATCACCCTCTTGGTATTGTTGAGCGTTCTTGCGTGTTTTATCGAATTGCTCTTTTTGTTGCATGGAGTTAAGCTTTATATTTTTATCGACAGATTTGCGTAATTCAGTAACATCTACTTCAGACTCATCATCGCTATTAGGTGCTAGAATATCTGCATCAGTACGTAATCGGTAACCGAAAAACACTTTACTAGGTACCGCTTTCGTGTTTTCTGTATAGTGCTATTTATGCCCTGTTGTAGAGGTATTACACACCTATCCCAATTATCATCGGATAAATCGGCACCCATAGCTCTCATGGCGTCCAAGATAGTTTTAACAAACCGTTCTGCTTGGCCATTAGAACGTGGCATACCAGTGGCTACTGTGTGTAGTCTTATGTTTTTATTACTACAATATTCTTTAAAACGCTGTGATGTAAAACAAGACCCGGCGTCTGTGATTAGTCTTTTTGGATAACCAAAGATTTTTGAAAGATTTGTCATTTCATTAATAACATTAATACTGTCAGTATTCGGCACGGCAAATATGAATACGAATTTCGTAAACGAATCTACCATAATCAAAAGATATTTATTATTTTCTTTTGTTTTAACGAAGGGGCCCACGTGATCTAAGTGTAATGTGTGATAAGGTCTCGCATACTTTGGCAAAGGGTGAAGTAAACCTTCTTTGGAACCGGTTTTGTTTTTGTTATATATACAGTTTAAGCAATTACTTATATATTTCTTTACAGTGCGTCGAATTTTAGGGAACCAATATTTATCCTTAATTCGTTCTACAGTTTTATCAACAGCAAAATGACCAAGGTCGTCGTGGTTAGATTTAATAATTTGCCAAATACACTGTTTAGGAACGACCCAACGACGACCTTGATCTGTTCGTTTGTATACTTTGCCACCTAAAAGTTCATATTTACAAAAAATATTTTGATTGGAATCGGCCTCTCCTGATTCAAGAATTTCTTTAATTTTTACTATTTCAGGATCTTGTATTTGTACCGACAACAACCAATCTGCTTCGGTAATCGACAAAATGATCTCGGCTTCGGATTGTTCCCCACATTGCACTGGGTTGCGGCTAAGCGCATCAACATGTTGCATTTTTTTACCATCTCTATGTATTATATCAAAGGAAAATTCCTGAGTAGAAAGTACCCAACGTGCAATGCGTGGAACAATCTCTTTCTTTGTCATTGCAAAACGTACAGCATTGCAATCGGTAATAATTTTGAACGGGGAGCCTAATAAATAAAGTCTGAATTTCTGTAAAGATGCAATAATAGCCAATAACTCTAATTCGAACGAATGATATTTCTTTTCATCAACAGAAGTTTGACGACTATAATAGTGTACCGGTTTCTCCCCTTCATCGGTAACTTGCATCAAAATACCTGCAATCCCGTCTCTGCTAGCATCCGTGTAAAGTACACATTCTTTATTTGGGTCATAAATAGTTAGTATATTCTCGGATAAAAGTGCGTTTTTTAAAGTTTCAAACGCTTGCTGTTGACTACTTGACCAGGACCAAGTACTATTCTTTGTTAACAATTTTGTAAGGGGGCTTGACAGCAGGGCGCAATTTTTTATAAATTTACGAAAGTAACTAATGAGCCCTAGAAACTGTCGTAACTGGTGAACTGTTTTGGGCTGAGGAAAATCTTTAACAGCCGCGGTTTTTTTCTCACTAGGCCTTATAGTATTGTATTTTACTTTGTATCCCAAAAAATCAATTTCGGTTTTTAGAAAATGGCATTTCTTTAAGTTTAATTTTAGTCCGTGTTCCTTAAATATTTTTAAGACTGATTCTAACAAAGCTAAATTTTCTTCTGGAGTTTCACTAATTAATAAGACGTCGTCCAAATAAATTATTATTTTACCAAAACGTAAGTTTCCTAATACTTTGTTCATCATCTGTTGGAAACACGACGGACCGTTACAAAGCCCAAAAGGGAGTTTAAGGAATTCGTAGTGACCGTCCTCAGTTATAAAAGCGCTTTTATTGATGGAATCTTCACTCATTTTAATTTGGTAGTAACCACTCTTGAGATCTAAACTTGTAAAATATTTACACCCTTGTAATCGATCTATGAGGTCTTCTATTCGGGGCATAGGGTATTTATTTTTGACAGTTATTTTATTCAAGGCCCTGTAGTCAACGCATAATCTTTTTTCGCCGTTTTTCTTGTCCACTAATAACACGGGGCTAGCATAGGCAGAATTGCTTTCTCGAATTATGCCGCTTTCTAATAATTCGTCGACCATTTCCCGAACGACTTTTCTATTGGCATGCGAACTTCGATATGGTCTGAACTGAATAGGTTTCGTGCTATTCAATTCTATAGTCATTTCGTGATTGTCAACTTGACCTAAATCTTTGATACTACTTGCGACACATTCATTATATTTATGAAATAATTGCACTAGTTCGTTATGATGTGAATCGGCATCAATTTCGCTCCTACTTACAGCATTGCAAAAATTGTCAAAAGACTTTTGATAGCTGAATTTCAACACATTACCAACACGTGAATACATAATATCCTGGCGTTCAGTGACATTGCGACCAATTAAAATTTCACACCCGGCTATTTCATCGAGAACATATATATCCACATCCGACAAATCAACATCATCTAATTTTAGTGAAATTGTCATAAAATTGTTCACTATTTTACAGGTATCTTTTGAAAATCCGTGCAATGCTATAGGGGTCGTCAATGGAGTAGTCGTTAATTCGTATTTGTTAACTAACGCTTGACTAATAAGACTACAACTACTGCCAGGGTCGATAAACGCAACGTGCTCAAATTTGTTATTTATCATGACATTCTTAAACAATTTACTTTTTGAATCTACACAGCTAATAAGCTTCGTCTCTTGTTTTGCAACCTTCTGATTCTTTTTACTAAAACACACTGATTCATTATGACCTCTTTTACCGCAAAATTCACATTTAACTTCGCACTGGCTTCTTTTGTGGGCTCCACCACAGCAAAAACATTTAACGCGGTTTTGATTTTGTCCAGATTTAACAGAATCAGAAGTTTGATCTACGGAAGACGCAACCGTTTGCCCTGTATTTAAATGCGGTGAAAAAGACTTACTACGTAAGTCAGTTTGCTTACTATGTCCCGGTATAGTTTGTTTGGTTACAGATTTGCATTTATACTTGCGACTGTGCAAAAAACTGGCCAAACTGTCGCATGTATTAAAATTACCCGCTTCTATTGAGCTACTTAAAGTACCGTCACGCAAATTCCCTAAAATTATGGATATGATATCGTGTTCCGTAAAATTCAATGACAACCTATCAATCTTACATTTTTGTTCAAAGAAAAACTCGTAAAGAGATTGATCTTCATTAGGTTTACGCTCAATGATTTCTTTTAAACATTCAAACATGTTTCTTTTAATTTGAAATGTTGCCGTTATCTTACTATGCCAAGTCTGCCACTTCCAATTTGTCCAATCAAAACTAGTTCGCAATAAGGAATCGTACCACACTTTTGCAGATCCTTTGAGTTTATTTAGAGCCTGGTAACGCATCATTCTATCGCTCCATGCAAACGTACGAGCATAAGATTCGATTATATTTAACCACGCATCGACGTTGTCCTTTATAGGGTCAAATTCTGGGTATCATACTATTGAGTGAAATCGCACTTGAAGTACTCACAAATTCTCCATCGTCTGATTTGGGTACCTTCTTCTTGTGCTTCTTTTTCGGAGGAGGCGGAGACGGAGTCCTTGCCGATGACGACGAGGAGGGTGAGGGCGAGCGTGATCGCTTGTGTTTTTTCATTTTTCCAGCACTTCTGATGTAAGCTATGAGGTTGCTTATCTAGAAATAAATAAAACTTGAGAAACAGAACTGTATTTTTATTATTTACGCTGGGATAAATAAGTGAATGCAATATACACAGGTAAGTATACTTTAATTTACTTAGCTATACACAGGTAGGCAAATTAATTGAGTGTAAGTCTTTAAATAACATTATATTATTATTTACAACTTTATATATTTATAACTTTATATATTTATTCTATTATATTATTTATAATTAATTAGAACGATACTAACAACACCTCTTACACAATAATTACAATTAAAACTTCACTTGGTGGCGTCCGGAACAGAAAAGAGACCGGTACCGCGTGTCAACGGTTTTTATGATTTTCGACCCACTCCTACTGAGCAGGTAGGTATTTGTAGTTCCTCCGCAGGTTACAGATGGCGCCAGTGGCAGGCTGGTCATGTTCGGTGCTGCGCTGACGGCGACGTTTGATGCCTGCGTAGCAGTTTCACAGGCATGCCGCTAGGTGTCGCCAACAAGAAATTGATTATTTTTGACAATTAAGCTTCCCTTTAATTTAACGGAAATCAATAAAAACACGGTGTATTCTCGGATTTTATGTGTAAAATACAATTCTATACTGTCGATCACATCACATAATAAGGTGTTTTCAAATTAGTTGCCTTAGGGTATGCATGTGTTCATGATAACGAACAACTTTACTTATGGCACTCGTATCGGAATCTTGAAAAATAAATCGCCTTTCCATACAAAGCGGTTCCACCGGGTGACCAAGATTTTATAGAAAGTCATTTTATTTTTTCGAGTTTTCGATATGAGTCCCAAAAGTAAAAATTCATATCCTAAGGTATCGGCAGCTAATTTGAAAACATCTTATATAATCAGTCACTCTCAGCCACAGCTGGCCTAATTAACAATGCGTAGAATGTATTAGGAGGTAAATGCCTAAAATCATACCCACCCACGCACATACGGGCATTACGGGCAACCACAGTAGTGTTTTTTTTTTATTTTGGCACAACAAAGTGGCTCCACTCCAAAAGATCGAAAGTGAAAAGTGTAGCCCAAATCACGGCGCATCATAGTGGACACATTACTGCGATCGCCAATCCGCTTGCCCAGCGTGGCGATTATGGGCATTCACGGGCGCGCGTCTATACGCACAGTTAATAGGAGAAGCCTACGTCCAGCAGTGGACTATCATAGGCTGATAATGATGTGATGATGTATTTCACTACAATTACTAGAGGTTACTACTATTTTTCTCAACATATCGCCTTGGCGATGGGAATGCCGCCAGCGTAATGGGTTTAATGCCGCAGGCGGACTTATTGGAGGGGGTTTTCTTTTTATAGTAATTTGTATATATATGTGTGTATTTTGATAGTTTTAATTAGTTTTATTTACAATTTTATTCTCGTTTAGTCCTTATACTCTTTGTTTGTTACATTGATTAAATGATGTACTACTAGATCGCTTATAGCGGTTTTCGTGGCCCCACTAGCAAAGGATCACTAGAGCTCCACGCGCCTCCTTTATCGGTTATTGCCGTAACTATTGTTACGTTGCCGGTTTTTCTTTACGCGTCTGCATTGGAATTATTTAATTTCACCGGTTATCTTGCTACCATCTACCGGCATTTTATTTTAGGGATGCCTAGTAGTCCTTGCCTCAGGAAGATGGTATTTTCATTTGGTACATTTTGGGATGATTTTGCGTTGTCTCACCCGAAATCGCAAAAAAGCATTTATTTATGTTTACTCTGTCTATCGATTCAATTTAATTGTAAGTTGCTTATAGAGTTAGAAAAACGTATTACTGTTCACGACTCGTGTTTCACCCTGTATTATAGTTGTTCGCACCTTAGCACATGGTCGTTACGACAGTATGTTATTGGTCCAACAGTATCCGAGAAATACTATCCCTCTCTTACTAATACAGTTACTGAAAGACGGGAAGTCTATCTCGCAGCGATACACTGTCGTCAATGTGCTAAGCCTACAGGAAATGGTTGTGTACAGTCTAAGATTTCCCATTTCCCGACAATTTAGCTATGTCCTTTACTATGAACTGGCGTCGTGAACTATATTGCCTGGTCTGAGTCGTGAACTGGCCAGGCCATTAGGACTAATATATGTAACTTGAGTTCACGGTACAGTCAAAGGCCCGAGGTGTATATAAAAATGCTCAAAAATATGTCCCCGTGCACTTTAATTCTTCTTAATAAAAACGTCGTAATAAATTTATAATAGGATTATTTATTATTATTAAACTGCAATCAGAAGTAAATTTGAAAGTACTGTTGAGACAACAGTGTCTAGGATATATTCATAGTTATATTCATAATATTCATAGTTTAAGTCCAGAGACTTACAGATCAATTAATCATTCACTACATCTATAAACAACTCTTTTCTTCGTAAAAATTATGTCATTTGTCGTGTCAACAGTAATAAGTTTCCAAATTTACTTCTGGGTGCTTAGCCAAGTTGTCAATCGCTAGCGCTTAGTAGCGCATCGTAGATTTCCCTCTCTGACAATCTTTCAGAGAGTGACAGAAACAGACAGTTAGCTGCCGTTCGCTTACGATTGACTATTAAGCGTTAGCGATTGGCAACAAACGGGATGAAATGAAAGTAAGTTGCGCACACGTTAAAGCTTTTTCACGCAGCCAGCTTATGGTAAAGGTATTGGAATCTTACAGCGGAAATCGAGCGAGCGACGAAATGGGCACGATAAGACCGGTATTTTAAGACATGGTGGAAATATCAAACAACAAGTACGATCTAAACACAATTAAACAGTTGAGAAATATTTATTTTATGAAGGCAAATGTATTCTTACTGCCGTACTTTGTCACCACCCTAACTCCTCCTGCGGGTGTCGTAAGAGTCGACTAAGGGATTGAAGTGTCACTGACCATTTTTTTGATAACGATTGATGATGGGCAGCAGCGTCATCATAGTGGACACTTTACTGCGATCGCCAATCCGCTTGGGTGGCGATTATGGGCATTTACCTCCTAATGCGTCTAAGCATATGCATAGTTAATAGGAGAGGCCTATGTCCAGCAGTGGACTATCATAGGCTGATGATGTGATGTGAAGGCAAATAATAATTTATTTAAAATATACAATACTAAAGGAAATACAATTTTAAAACCATTATTAAGATTATACAGAAAAAAATTATGACTAACGTGAGACTCAAACATAATATTTAAATATTTATCAAACCGTTTACTCACGTAATTTAAGTCGATAATTGCTCGACATGTTTCCATCCATTTAGAGGATCCTCATCAAGTCATCATTGAGTAGGTACCCGCGACCAAAGCCCGACGTGTACTGCGAGCTTGCGCTCTGCTAGAGCGGGTGTTGGCCAACAATCATTCAGGATATTTTATGCACCGGCAAAATTTTATAGGGTTAATTCTGAGGTCATTTTGATGAACTCTTACTACAATCTGAATATCTTCAAAGCAAGAGTGAATAGGTATCTCATAGGTAAGCGTGCTCCACCGTAGACTGCATCATCACTTACCAGCAGGTATGATCGTGGTCAAACGTCTACCTATTATGACTAAAATAATAATAATAATAAAAATATGGGACTACTTAATATCCATTCCAGAAAAAAAAATCTGATGTGCCATACATTTCCGCCTTCTAATATCTCATGGTTTGTATGGAGTATCAGATTTTTTTTCTGTTGATAGTTTAGGACAGATTACACCAGTTGGTGACCAGCTACGTAATTTATATGCCAGTAGAAAACTAAGAAAATATAATTATCACACACTTTCACGTAAAAATAAATCTACGAAAGTATTTCACGATATGTGTCAAAGAGAACAAAATAAACGCTTGCTTGCAAATTAAAAGTCAGTAGACTAAGAGATGCAAGTGTCACTGGCCAGTGTTAGGTAGAAGATTGATTATGGGCAGCAGTGTCATGATAGTGGACATATTGCGATCGCCAATCCGCTTGCCCAACATGGAGATTATGAGATAAATAAATAAATAATAAATAAATAAATATCTTGGGACATCTTACACAAATCAACCTAGTCCCACGGTAAGCTCAATTAAGGCTTGTGATGTGGGTACCAGGCGACGATATATATAATAGATAGATACATATAGATACTTAAATACATAGACAACCATGACCAAGGAACAAACATTTGTGATAAATAAATACACAAAGAATGCCCTCGCCGGGATTCGAACCCGGAACCTCCAGCTTCGTAGGCAGGGTCACTACCAACTAGGCTATGGAGGCTGGCATGAGATATGACTGAGACAAGCTGATGACTTTCAGTTAACCATATTTTTTTTTACTGGCGTAAAGATATACTTCCGTAAAACCTCAGATAAAAGAAGTCCAAACATTACAATAACTTTATTTCACTTCCAACCCTTCTCCCACTTTAGCTCTAGTCGCACCAAAGGTCACACACACTGCTGATTGCCAAATGGCGCGTTTTACGACGACCTCGTTTGACAAAATGTCGCCGTTTTCACTATATTTTTTCTCCTTATCATTTCATAAAAAAGGAATGTTTCCTTCAATTACTGAGGGAAATGTTGGTGATTTAATAGATGAGTATAGTTAATGCTCGCTTTGTCAAGTTACTGGGGAGCTAAGTCTTTACACTAAAGGTGACAAATCTATTAATACTTGCTTTTTATACACGGTTTTTTATGAGTTGCCGTGTGGTGACGACAGTATGAATACTTCACGTCCACTTGCAGATTAATTCAATTTAGTTTTATTCATCCCTATTACATTTATCCATGTAATATAAATGTAGCAAAAGAAGGAATAAGTATGCTAAACTGATCCGCATAAAACACTCGTAACTTAAATATTACCGAAATTGAAAAAAATATCTTCTTCATTCCATTTTACAGCTTCATAATAGTTTTTATCATTTGAAGATAATATTTAATATAAACCTTATGTTTTGGTAATAGAGTGGAAAATTGTTTTCGCTTGTTAGTATGCATTCTTGTCGTAGATCGTGTTATTTTGATGATTTGATATTTCAACCGCTGTAAAAGTGTTTTTATCTCTCAATATTTTTATGTGTCAATAAAACTTTGCAATATTTTAGATGTTTTAGGGTAACGTATTGAAAATAGATAGAGCTCGTAGATCATTATCACAATATAAGTATGACGTTGAGATAAATATAATATACGTATTTACAGTTAAAAAACACACTTAATTTACTGATCTTCGGCTGTGTCTTTGCTTGCATCAATAATAGTTTTACACAAAATATTACGTTTTGATAATACTCGTAGTGCGTAAAGCTTTTTGAATGTCGTCTTTTTAATATAATTGTGGAATATGATTTAAATTATTTTGAACATCTTGCATATTTTGAGTATTGAACGTTTTGGAGACTTGGACGTTGTAAACAAAAAAAAAAATTAAATGCATTATTTTACTCGCATACTTTGAATTTTTTTTTCCGTTGTCAGGTACATTTCTAGAGATTATTTCAACTTAGTATTAAATTATCAACTTTAGTATTGTGTATTAAGTATCATCATGGCTTATAAATTTGTTTCAATACCTTTATCAGCAAAATCTATCTAGATTTAGTCTCAAAACTTTTCTTATTTCACATTTTGCTTTCATCGAACTCATTTCTCAGGCTATTTTTCGGTAAAACATACGCAAATCTACAAAGACGTGAGTTATAGCAGTATATCCACTCCATTAGTGAATTAGATATAAACGGCTTAGCATCGCTCACTATACTTGAGCTTCTTTTAGTTTATTGCCCGTTTTGAAGTAAAGAAAGCCAATTTGTTTATGAATAAAGTATTTTGGCTAGACAAAGTCGCCTTCAAAATTAAAAATGAATAATGATGTCAAAGTTGGCTATTTAACATAATTGTCGTTTTGTATTTTGAATAAGAAATAAAGTTGAAGTACCAGTGAGCAACAGACAATGTTAACAGAAGTAAAAACACTAATAGTTGATTTTATTTTATCAATCATTTTAACCTAATCACATCATCAGCCTATGATAGTCGTCTGCTGGACGTAGGCCTCTCCTATTAACTATGCGTATAAACGGATTACGAGGTAAATGCCCGTAATTGCCACGCTGGGCAAGCGGATTGGCGATCGCAGTAATTTGTCCGCTATGATGACGCTGCAGCCCATCATCAATCTTTTATCAAATAATGGTCAGTGACACTTCAATCCCTTAGTCGACTCTTACGATACCCGCAGGAGGAGTTAGGGTGGTGACAAAATGTATTCTTACTGCCGTCACCAAACGATCTTATATTAAACATTTCATTATAATGTAAATACCCTCCAATACGAACTGCAATAAAAACTTGAAAACTAATAACAAGGCCAACTTGAAATCGAATCGAAATCGCGGCCGATTCGACCCCTTACACACTTAACGGCTTAAGTCCTTAAGTTATCCACAAAGATAGGCTATTGTTGAGCAACTACCAAGTTCTGGGGTAAGTGATTCTAAGCTAAGCCACTTTTAAAGTTGGGTCGTTATGAATGCTTTAGCGTTTACGTGTGAATTCGATAAGTCGTTATGAGGTAAGCAAGTTAGGATGGATTTAGTGAAAATGTTGGATGTTTAATGTACTTTCACAATGTACGATAAACAATTCGCATTTCCAGTATACGTGTAGATGAATTATCGAAAGCTTGAAATTGCATTTTTTGAGACAGTGACCATCACGTGTTTGCAAGAATTAGTTTTACTATTGATCAAAATGATGACAGTACAAGATTTTAAATTCAAATATTGAATGCCCGTGCACAAGGAAAGATATATTCATTTGATAGCTTGAATACATGAATATGAAGATACGATTTTCTTTTTGTTTTATATATTGTTCTGCAGTAATCCAAATTTAAAGCTACGTAGACAAGGCGGCTTTCAATTGGGCTCTGGTATGACTAGAGGCGTTTTAGCTTAACTATGTAGAGATTTAGGGGTTAATGAGTTTCAGAATCGTAAAAAAACATTTCTTAGATTGCGCTGGTCAAAGGCCGCAGACAGGCATTCAGTGTGGTTACAGATCGCTTACAATGGGCGTCATAAGAAGCCAAGTCACCCACAAGCCTATAGAAAAGGCTACAATAGGAGTCTCTCTGTGAGATCGTATCAGAAATGAGGCCATCCGCAGCAGAATTAAGGTAACCGATACAGCTCCTCGAATCGCTAAACTTAAGTGTCAGTAGGCAGAGCACATTGCACATAAAACTGTAGGTCGTAGTACGGAAAGGTTCTCAAATTGTGACCGTGTACCTGGTGATGGGACGTTCCCAGTAACTTACCAAACACAGTATGGAGATTGTTCCCAAATGGAAACTTTCCCCGTAGTGAGATTGGAAATTATCGGGAACGACCCATTACTACACGTACCAGAAAGCGCAGCGTGGGTAGACCTCTCATACGGTGGACTGATGATATGGTGGAGGCCGCAGGAGTTTGCTTGCAGGAGGGCCGGTCGTTGAAGCAATACTTGGGAGAGGCCTACGCGCAGTAGTGGACATCTATCGGTTTATTATCGTGATAATGAAAAATCCTGGAGAAGGATTTCTGTAATTACGGTTACAGGATAAAAAACTTAGTTCTTAAGCCTTTTGAACAAAGTCTTTAATAAGATTACCCGTGTCAGAGAATACAGAAGTGCTTAAACAATTTAAGCGTTAATTTGATCCTCAAGTTGGCAATAAAAACTTAGTTATAACAAACTTCTTTAATTTCCATTATCGTGTGGAATAATGCTAATTGTATAATTTGCGAAGGTTCGAAGTTTTTAATTAAATATTTTGTTAATTACATTCGGGAGAAAAAGTTACTGTGAGAGGAATACAGAATTCGCTAATTTGTAGCAAAGCGTAGGTACTATTGTTTAATTTATTTGTAAATTAAGGTGACACAGTAACAGGTTCACAACGTGTAAATAAAAATATTGTTCCTACTATAACGAAGAAAAGTAACAGAAAATATTGCCTCGCTATGTTATTATTTTGGATGGTTGGTCTTTATACCACTTTTATCTTAGTAAACGTAGCAACAATAGTGTACGATATTTTTTATTTAAATAACTTGTTATTCTGAGTGCGCTTTAACTGGATCCTCACCAGATGTATCAATTGTTTATTGCATGTATGAACCGATTATTCTACTCTATTCTAAATTACAAGCCTTCATTTGAGCTTGCCGTGGGACAACTCGTAGGTCAATTTGTGTAAGATGTCCAATATATTTATTATTATTTATTTATAAGGTTTATTCTAATATTTTTCATCTTGGTGCCATGACCAGGATAGATCACAAGTACCTTTGTAAAAAAAAATCATTATGGATTATTCGTTGATACCGATCAGCTGTTGTTGTCATAGTAAATATTCAACATAACTTCAAACCGGGTATTTACCACGTTGCTGTATTGTGGTATTTTGATGTTACAAATGCAAAAACCATTTTATTTGTAGTAACAATAACAAAAACTTTTTGAAATAATACGCTTGCTTAAAATCTTAAATTAATACAATAGATCGCATAGTTCACAAAGAAAGCTGTTGTTTGTAAACCAGCAACGTAAGAATAAATTGACACCTTTGCCATTAAAACTTTGCCATCAAAATTAGCAAAACGAACCGAAAAAGCCAAGTTATTCCCAACTCCTACACTTAGTACGTATTAACATAAAGAGCAGGAATAAATCAAATATTTCTCTTCAGAAAGACAAACGCTCGGCTTTAACGAGTTAAACTTGGAAAGAAATTCCTAAATTCACAAGTCAATTGGCTTTGCAAAAATCAGAGGATTTGAACTGCGCAGGTAGCTGATTAAAAAGTTGGAATAATAATAAAGTAACTTAGAAAATACACGTTAAGGCTTTTGTTAAAGATGTAGGCTTTTCTACACGAAATAGAGGTTGGAACAGAACAACGATCCTTCCCGCTACCGACCGAGTTTACCAACTATTACGATAAACTTTCAGTATGGGACCAACATCGAAAGCGAACATGAAGAATTGACTTGACTGCTTCATACTTTTTAACTCTTAACTAATCACTCACTTTGTATGAGGGGTTAAATTTTTTTAAAGCTATTTCGATGTTGGTTTCGTTCCGTTCCACCTCGTATATTGTATAATTTTTCTTGTGTAAGTATGTAGGTATTATTTGAAATAAATATTCATATTTGAATCTTTAATCGAAAGCAGAAGTGTTCCTCAAGGAAGTAGTTTAGAGCTAATAAACTTTATTATTTTAACATTAAGTAATACAGTTACAGTAGTCATCACTGAAGGATACATTAAGGTATTGAAAAGTGTTAAGACATATTACTTTCGCGAAAATAATCGTTTTTTCTATGGGGTTATTTTTTTTTAGACAGAGTATTTTCGAACAACCACCATTTGAGTAGGCTTATTTCTTGCAAAATACTTTTCTAATCAGATTACGATGCGTTTAAAGGTTGACTACTTATTTTGTTACATCATAAATTACAATGTTATTAAATAACAAAAAATCATTATTCAAGAATATAAAAAATTGAAACAATCAAGCAAACGTAAGAACCATAAAACTTTCTCTATACTGAATACTCTAGCACCGGAATTAATATAAGATAAATGCCATATTAGTCAAACAAAGGCGCTGCATTTTCCCCAGGTTTCCTGGCAAATTGCTTACGATTACGAGTCTAAATTGCTTCTTAAATCCTCCCCAAGAACAAAAGCCATCTCCTATCTAGGTGTAGGTGTCTAGGTAAATGCCTTCATATATATCGGAGCAACCAACCTGCTCACAGCAGGAGTACGATTTTTGAATCTCACCGATGATATTGAGATTACTGGTGACTAAATATAACCTAAGCCTTGTGGTGACGGCAGTAAGAATACATTTGTCACCACCCCAACTCCTCCTGCGGGTGTCGTAAGAGTCGACTAAGGGATTGAAATGTCATTGACCACTATTTGATAAAAGATTGATGATGGGCAGCAGCGTCATCTTAGTGGACACATTGTCGCCAATCCGCTTGCCCAGCGTGGTGATTATGGGTATTTACCTCCTAATGCGTTTATACGCATAGTTACTAGGAGAGGCCTTCGTCCAGCAGTGGACTATCACAGGCTGATGATGAAATATAACCTGTGATTTGATGTCACTGCTTCCCAAATCGTCGGGGATAGTGCAATACCGCGTAACTACCAAAGCAGATAGAGTTCAAATATCAAGCAGTTGACACTCAAATTGACCGTAATTGAATTTGTTAGTTACGCGGTATTGCACTATGCCCGACGAAATGCCGTATTTAACAGCTAGAAATTGTACAATGTCAGTCATTGACAATTATTCTGTAACGTTCCTTTTTACGCAGATGTAATAGTGTTGCCCTTAGTATTTTTATTTGTCATACTACCTGTAACTCATATTAGGTTCTGTCAAAGCGGTCGAACGTAAAACGTAGTGTCAATGACATTTGAAAAGAAACTGACTTCGGCAGATGTCACTTAACTGTCAAAAATAGACATACGGTGATTTCAAATCGAGTGGGTGGGGCACTCGTGAAGCGATATCATAGGTATGACAATTCTAGTCACCGATGATATTTCAAAAAAATGAACTTAACCCTTCGTATGTCTAAGCACTGATCAGTGGCAAGGAAACTATTAGAAAAAAATATTCGCGACAGACGAAAGGTTAAGGGAACTCACTTGTTTTGCGGTGAGAATAAGTCACTGGTGGGATTCAAAAATCGCACCCCAGGCCCCTTTTTTCGTGGAGTTTTATTTGCATGTCCAGATACTTTTGAGCACCGTGGTCGCTCCTATATATCTGATAGCGACCGTAGAAGACTAGGCACATTAGCGTCAGACACGTTCGCAAAAATGAAAATACTCGCCACAGACTACAGAATGCAAATGCATTTCGCATCTGGCTGCCAAGAAAGCGCCAACAAAATGCCAAATTTAAGAAAAAGAGTCGCTTATTTAAATTTCGAATTCGGCGTCAGTCGGAGCTCGACTCTCATAGTGTTAGCACGTCTTAATGAAGTATTAAATGTAATTTATGATAGCTCGTATCTTTTTAAGTAGCTTTTAGAAAACCAACCTTATGATTAACAACATAAAGGTCAGAACAGAAGAAGATGTTGAAGATTTATAAGTTTTTGAAAGCTATAGCGCGATTTAGCAGATGGCACCGAGGAGGCGGGCAGTAACGAATTTAAATTACTTTTTTTCTTTTGAGATCTTATTTCAGTTCCTGAATTAAGATAAAGACATTACGGCCTTTGACTTAATTCATAGTTGTAATTAAAGATTTCCCTAAGATATCCTTTGTTTTGCATTTTTCTGGCCTTAGAATCGTTTCTAAGGCAGTACTTAAAAAAAAGCTCCAACTTTTTGTATTAGCAAAACGTTTATAGACGGTCTTTCAGCAAATTTGGTTAATTTTGCGAGTGGTGAACCTTTTAATCTTGCCATATAAGATTGAAGGTATTATTTTAATTTTCGCAACATACATTTTTACTTAGTGCTTTGTATGGTAGCTTCAGGCGTCAGTTTTATTTATTAAAAATACTTTGCGCCACCCAAAGAAACTCAATCATTCACTAACTTCATCGTCATCATCATCACCATATCAGCCGAAAGATGTCCACTGCTGCACATAGGCCTCCCCCAAAGATTTCCACAATGACCGGTCCCGTGCCACCCGCATCCAGCGGACTGCTGCGACCTTCAACAGGTCATCAGTCCACCTTGTGAAAGGCCAACTGCTGCGCCTTCCGGTACGTGGCCACCACTCGAGAACCTTCCCGCCCCAACGGCCATCAGATCTATTCGCAATGTGCCCCGCCCACTGTCACTTCAGCTTAGCGATTCATATACGTCTCTTCACTTAATTAGGCCGAAAAATATTTTTTGGTTCCTTTCGATCTTACAGATATGCTGGAAAGATCGAAAGAGAGAAACAATACTAATCGGCTTGCAGATGTTTAAGTAGGTAGATTTTTACTAACATCGTCTGTAAAGGCAATGTAAGAAATATGTAGGAGTATTTTTTTCTTTAAAGGATTACCAACACACCCCCAGATTCGGGGACATGGATTTATATCGGTTATAGACCTTTGTGCTGTTTATCTGAATCTTGATAGGGGTCAAAATGAGGTCTCGGGAAAGTTTCTGGGCGGACTGATTTACAAACAAAAGGAAAAGAGTTTTTCTGTGAAGTGAGTGAAGTGTATTTCCGTTAACAGATAAAAAGTCTCAGACTAAGCAAAATACGAGAAACATGTTATTGAAAGTGTGGCAATACTTCATCGTAATCTTTATTAATACTGACCCCTTTATTCATACGTCTCCTTACTTAGCAAGCAGCTAAGTATTGTTTGTCCCTTTCGATCTTATCAATGAGGAGATAAGACCGATAGGGATAAACAATACTTAGCGGTTTGATAAGATACGAGACACTTAAATAACAACCTTTAACATTCCATAATATCGAAACAAATGTGCTTACCATAGAAAAAAATAACTGCGAAAGACTCTGGTTGTCACGGGACTCGAATTCGTCTCCTCCGAGTAACCGGATCAGCGTGCTCCCAATTACACACCTTTAATATTTCGAATATCGCTGCGTGGTGAAGGCAGTGAGAATGAGTTTGTCACCACCCCAACTCTTCCCGTAGGTGTCGTAAGAGTCGACTAAGGGATTTAAGTGTCCCTCATCAGTCTGTCTCAGTCCACTGCTGGACGTAGGCCTCTCCTACTAACTATGCGTATACACGCATTAGGAGGTAAATGCCCATAATCACCACGCTGGGCGAGCGGATTGGCGATCGCAGTAATGTGTCCACTATGATGACGCTGCTGCCCATCATCAATCAAATTAAAGAATGATCAGTGACACTTCTATCCCTTAGTCGACTCTTACGACTCCCGCGGGAAGAGTTGGGGTGGTGAAAAATGTATTCTTACTGCCGGCTAGAGTGGCACGATTTAAGTGTCACCGATCAAATATTGTTTAAGCAACGTCATCATCATCATAGTGGACACATTACTGTGATCGCCAATCCGCTGTCCCAGCGTGATGATTATAAGCATTACCTCCTAATACGTCCATACGCATAGGTAATAAGAGAGGCCTATGCCCAGCAGTGGACTGAAATAGGCTGATGATATATTTTTATTTTATTTATATCCAATAAGTTTCACAGCATAACAGTAAAAACCAAATCATAGCGAACTAAAAATTGAAATAAAAACAACTTAAAACTAGCTCGATTTAGGCGACGTAACGATGCGTCGCCGATGCGTCGTCTGAACTGGCGTAGGATGATGATATTGTATGATGATGATGTTTCTAGTACGGATTTACAGTTGTAGCCCTGTAGAATGACTGTGTTCTTATAGTTATTTATGTGGCTTAATAGGCATTAAACATGAGTGTCGCCTACGGCTCGTTTCATAATAAGATAATCACACGAGTGCTTAATGCCTAATTATGTGCAGTCACATACATAACTTTATCTTTCTCCATTATCATAAATTTAGAATGCCAATTTACCTTTATTTACATTTATGTCCGCTAAGCAAAATCCCTCTAAATATCAAATCAGTTGAAATCACTCAATTTGTGTAAAAATATCCTACAATAAATATTTATTGAAACAAAAACAAAAAGAATTTGACTTTATAACATTAATGTATTCACACCGATACTTTAATGTTAACATTATGATGCATTGTACTTTAATGTTAACATTATGATACAGGCACAGGCACTTGTTTCTTAATATAGGTCATTACATTACAGCTTCTGAATACATAATAGGGAAATTATGATATGGATGTAGATAAAAAAATGTTTTTATTTATTTTTTTAGATCAAAACCTATATGTGAAGATTGTGAAACCAAAAGTCAGGATCGTAGTGATTAAATAAACTTAACTGTTTATTTATATCTTAGGGGTCCAACTATATCCGTAAGGACCCCGCCAAAAAGATAAGACAATTTAGGTAAACACTATTTAAGTATATCGCGTACCACTACAAATGGTAAGAGCGTTGTTGTTTTATCTTTGCCGTAAACTTTTTACGTTTTTACGTCAATATGGGGCGCCGTAAAGCTTCTACGTGACGTTTTTGACAATGCGCTGGCATTATTGTGCAAATAACAGGACAGCGTTTAGTCTACGAGAGGGTTAAGTGAGTTTTTATACAAGTGGGCGAAAAATAAATGCATTCAAGTTGCTTGCGAGGTTTTTGGACTCGAAATAGATCCTATTGGAGTTTTTTGAAAGTTTCAGAAGCATCTATTGTTGTTGTTGTTTTTTTGGCCATTTTTTTCCGCAACTCGACATCATACGTGCCTATTTTGCGTAGTCCCATCGCTGGCCCGGTACTTATTGGGGACTTCACATATACCCTTGAATTTCTTCGCAGGTGGTTTCCTCACGATGTTTTCCTTCTCGGTAAAGCACTTGTGAATATGTCTGTTTTAAAATACGTACACTCAGCTAACTGGAGTCTTGTCAAAATAATAAGTAGTAAGGAGTGTCTTACCATTTTAACTGTAGCGTTTCTGTGACATGGTTTTTGATTAGCCTAGCCTAGGGTTCCTTTTTGTTGACTGTACCTACTCGGTGGTAGTACTTAGAACTACTTACATCTGAAAATTGACTTGTTTCTAAAACAAACTCTAGGGTTTTGCTTCTCAAGACGTCACTGGTACCAAATATTGTTTCGTATCAGTTTTGTAATTATCTTGTAATTCGACAAAGTCTAAAACACTGGACATCGTCTTGGGTCGAAGACGTCTTTTTGTATTTTTTAAATCATCATCAGCCTCTCTCAGTCCACTGCTGGATGTAGGGCTCTTATAAACTATGTGCATGGTATGGACGCATTTAAAGACAAATGCCCATAATCGCCACGCTGGGCAAGTGGGTTGGCAATCGCAGTAGTGTGTTCATAGTCCATAATGCTGCTGCCCATCATCAATCTTCTGTTTAAACTAATATTCAGTGACACTTCAATCCTTTAGTCCACTCTTACTACACCCACGAGAAGATTTGGGGTGTTTTTGTTTACCATTGAAGAGGGGTGACATTTTGTCAACTAAAATTCAGGACCGTTTTTGAAAGGCAATTTAGTATGGCGTGCGGCTTCCATGTTTTATTTGTTCGTAGGACCATACCTATTTTCTGTCGAATTAAAACAAAGCTCTAATAATACCTTCTTTATTGTAAAAACAAACTTTTCAAGTCATTGAAGATCCTCTCAGTTATGAGCAGCTTTCTGCACAATATCGATAGAAACAGGAAACTCGTCAAGTTTAAATATACTTCGGAAGTAATAAAAAGCTTCCAACTGTGCAAAATGTTAGAAACAAAAATTTTAAGGTTATCCTTGATATCTAAAATTCTAGGTTTACTCGTACTTTTATAAAAAGCTAATAACGTAAATATGAAAATGAATTCTAATTTATTTTCCTTAATCACGGCATGATGTGTAAAAAATTGGATCGATTTTGCTAATTCTTCTTTTATTGTGTCAGGAGAAGAACATATTTTGCTGTATCATCATGATATCAGCCGAAAGGCGTCCACTGCTGAACATAGGCCTCCCCCAAAGTTTGCGACAATGACCGGTCCTGCGCCACCCGCATCCAGCGGACTCCTGCGACCTTCACCAGGTCATCAGTCCACCTTGTGGGGGGCCTACCCAGGTTTACTCGTAATTTTTTATAAAGCTAATAAATAACTTACACAACGTGTTACACGAACTTCTCAAAACCTTGAACGGGGTGATTTGGTAGGTTATACTGAACAACTTTTACTAGGGAGCTAACCCAAAAATCTCAAAAAAATAATTTGGCTCTTTCATACAAAATGTGATCGAACGGTCAAAATATATGGAAAAGATAATTTTTCAAGTTCAAGGTTTTCAGTGGTTTTTGTAACACCCAGTGTATGAAAATGAATCTTTATTTATTTTTTATTTTTTTTTATACCACGTCGGTGGCAAACAAGCATACGGCCCGCCTGATGGAAAGCAGTCACCGTAGCCTATGGGCGCTTGCAACCCCAGGGGTGTCACATGCGCGTTGCCGACCCAATAAGAACTTGTACACTCCTCTTTTGAAGAACCCCATACTGTAGTCCAACGGGAAAACCTCGGCAGGGAGCTCATTCCACAGACGGACCGTCCGCGGGAGGAAGTTCCTCTGAAACCGCACGGTGCGCGACCATTTAGGTTGCAAGGTGTGAGGATGAGCGCCCAGTCGGTGGCGAGCAGTGCGATGATGAAAAGTGGACGTTGGCATCATGTCGAACAGTTCTTCAGAGCACAACCCATTGTACAGACGATAGAACACACATAAGGAGGCGAAGTCTCTCCTTAGACTTAAGGGTTCAATAAAGGGTGCAAGCTGGTATACAGGTGCTCCTGCCCAGAGGTGACAGCAATACTTCATATGGGGTCTTATTTTCCTTGATCACAGCATCACGTGTAAAAAACTGGATCGATATTGCTAATTCTTATTTTATTGTGTTTTTCGTTTCTTGTTCTCTACAGGAGAAGAACCTATTTGCTGCATCATCATGATATTATTATCAGCTGAAAGACGTCCGCTACTGAACACAGGCCTCTCCTAAAAATTGCCACCATGACCGGTCATAAGTCAGGAGTCCGCTAGATGCGGGTGGCGCAGAACCGGGCCGGCGACCGGCGATCTACACCAAGTCATCAGTCCACCTTGTGGGGGGCCTACCTATGCTGCGCCTTCCGGTACGTGGCCGCCACTGAAGAACCTTTCAGACTCAACTAATTGGACGAAAAAATGTGTCGTAGTTAAGGCTAACCGAGGATTTATATTTGAAGGGTCAACGGAACGAACATGTCTAGTCAATTCAAATTACAGAAGGAAAAACCACATTACTTTTAACAGAATAAGGTGTGAATTTGCCATGATTTTTTTTAAGTACTGGACATGTTTTTCCGTGGACCCTTCATTTGATGCATTTTCTACCAAAACGTACACCTGACCCAATTTTTCTCAAGGTATACTTTACGTATAAATCATAATTTTCATATACTTCAAGAAGATTTAGTTATTAAACCGCTCAGAATTTTGCTTCGCCTAAAAATTTCATTTTCTGACAACTTGGTACACATGCAGACATGCATCCAAGATTTCCAATCTATGCATTCCTCCTACGAATTCAGTATGCATATTCTTGCACCTATTCCACAGAATACTTCGTCGTCACTGTGATTATTACCTATTATATCAAGACCTTATCATAGATAACTACAAAGAGTAGTGGAAGGTCACATAATACTGGTTTTTTCAGGACTGTCGAGCGTTTTGAGTAAGTCGTGTTTGAAATTGTTGCATCCATGTAAAACATATATGCTTCTAGTCAATATAGGAGTTGGAAATCGATGTGGTCCTAAGATCACGTTCTAAAGTTAGAATTTCTTGGAACTACGAGTAGATACAACGATGTTAAACCAACCGTTATCTTTAAGGGATTGCCATAAGTAACCTCATAATCTTTTGTCTCTGGGTCTTGAGTATACAATTTTATAAAAAATCAGGACCTAATTTTAGAAACTTTAGGCTAGCTAAGAGCAATGCCATTTGAGTTTCAGATCTTAGGCACCTGGCGTTCGACTAGCGTTGAAAATTTCCGGAAAAGTCTCGATTATTTCCAAACAGCTCTTTTCCACAGATTCAAACAAGGAAAATGTTCACTTTAATTTTCAACTCTAAACCAATTTTAATTACCTTTAATTTTCACTTACGAAAGGCGAACGCGATGTTATCGAGAAAAAGTTTATTGAACTAGATGGAAAGAATGACAGTAACAAAAGATTATTTCATTAAAAATCTGAAAAAAAAACGGAAAGAAACAAAAGCTTCGTAAATTTTGAAAAAAAAAAATCCGACATTTTAAACGTTAGTCTCAACTCAATGCTATTCAGCTCTACAAAGTACCTACGAGTAATCTACCTATTTTTAAAAAGACTGGTGGATAATACCGGTGACCCTTCAGCTTCTTCGCACAACGAATTAGCTGTGCAATACTGTGGGGAAATGCTGCCAATATGCCAGTATTTTGTTTAAATTTAGCCATATAGGGTTTTTGACCAACTTCCAAAAATAATACGGAAATAATGACAAATATGACCAAATTATCACCAGAACACGCACGCAGAGCAGATGGTCGATGGGGTCGAAAAGTGCTCGAGTGGAGACCATGGCTAGGCAAACGCAGCGTCCACCCACAAGATGGACAGACGACCTTATGAAGGTCGCCGGGACACGCTGGATGCAGGTTGCATCTAACTGGTACATGTGGAGGTCCAGAGGGAAGGCCTATGTTCAGCAGTGGATGTCTTATGGCTAAGATGATGATGATGATCACGAGAAATTATGAATGTTGCTTTTATAACCGAAAGGGTTATATTATAAGTACCAAGGTGATCCCGTTGGAGTCTGATGATGGAGTGGAAAGATTGTTTTTTTCTTATTTCTATGTTTATTTTTTTACCTACCAAATAAATCTCATACTGCTAAGTATCAAAGTTTGTTAGTTGTGTCATTCACGCAATACCCTTTTCTAAATTCCGCTCGGCTCTGGGTTGGAATTAAGTTTTACGTAATAACATTAAGTTAGCTCTTGCCTGGATTTAGGTCATTAGTGTGGAGGTTTTCGCTCGATTATGGATTAGTAAAAAGGGTTCATTATCATCATCATCAGCCTATGATAGTCCACTGCCTCTCCTATTAACTATGCGTATAAACGCATTAGGAGGAAAATACCCACAATCGCCACATTGGGCAAGCGGATTGGCGATCGCAGTAATGTGTCCACTCTATGATGACATTGATGACGCTGTTGCCCATCATCAATCTTTTATCAAATAATGGTCAGTGACACTTCAATCCCTTAGTCGACTCTTACGACACGCGCAAATGTATTCATACTGCCGTCACCACACAGCTGATAAACCATAATAATGTATGGAAATGGTCACGTGACTTATCGTTCGAAACGGTCATTCTCATACATTTGTGCTTTTCGTATATGATTGCCTAGCTGAATCCCCAGAAACGAAAACCTTTTCGTCCCAGAACGGAGGACAATTCTTAGGCTGGTCAGCCCACGGCGAAATTGCAGAAATTCATTGCAGAATAAAATAGAAAAAAGCTCAGCATTATGCCTAGCTAATAGACCAACAAATACATTTTCCACAAAACTTGAAATCCGATTCACTTGCATAACTTTTGTATTGATCGAGCTTAAGATCAATTTGATAGTTCACTGAAGCGAAAAGATCGGTTTGTGTGGATCTTAAGAAATTTGATTTGCATCGATATTTGCGTAAAAATTATGCAAATTTGAAAGTGAAGAGAAGACGATTAAGTTTGGTTCGTTCTTTTTTGTTTTTTGACTTTGACGGAAGCGATGGCCAATTATTGGAAATGTTGAGCTTGCAATCCAGAGGTTATGAACTTCTGGCTCGCCTAGTCGCAATCAGATATTATCATAACGTCCGGAGCTCTCAAAAATATCTGAACACGCGTCTATCGTTACGGCAATAAAGGAGTGTTCAGATATTTTTGAACATTCCGGACGCAACGATATATCTGATGGCGACTATACCAACGAAGCTTTTTCGAACTTTTGTTTAGTCCGCACCAAATCATCATCATCATCTCAGCCATAAGACGTACACTGCTGAACATAGGCCTCCCCTCTGGATCTCCACATGTACCGGTTAGATGCGACCTGCATCCAGCGTGTCCCGGCGACCTTCATACGGTCGTCTGTCCATCTTGTGGGTGGACGTCCTACGCTGCGTTTGCTTAACCGTAGTCTCCACTCGAGCACTTTTCGACCCCATCGACCATCTGCTCTGCGTGCAATACGTATTATGGCCTGCCCATTGCCACTTCAGCGTACTAATCCGGAGGGCTATGTCAGTAACTTTAGTTCGCCTACGGATCTCGTCATTTCTGATTCGATCACGCAGAGAAATCGCATCAAATACATCGAAGCAACTTTAAGAAATACATTCTTAGTTTTATACATTATTTCGAATGACATAAACGAAAAAAAAGTCGTATCAAAGCAAAGTATTATTCGATGCCTAGAAAAACCTAGTTTTTTTGGGATTTTTTGAACGTAGTATTATTCAATTTTCAAACTAAAATAAAGTCTTTTCAGCGAAATATCCTATCTACGATATTTAAGGTATTTTCCCTTCACGTCCCATAATCTTGAGACACCATACGTGAGTGCTGTGTACCTACTCTTTAACTGGACAAAAGCATTTTATGAAAACATGATAAAAAATCATAATCATGTATTGTAGGCATTCTGACTTTTAGCGATACCCAGCGTGGGATTAAAAAAGTGTATCAGTTAATGCGATGCGATCGCCAATCCGCTTGCCCAGCGTGGCGATTATGGGCATTTACCTTGTAATGCGTCTATACACATAGTTAATAGGAGAGGCCTACGTCCAGCAGTGGACTATCATAGGCTGATGATGTCTGTGATGTGACTAAAAAGGCCCTTGAACGGATCAACACTATTTTTATTACACTCTGTATGCAAATGAAATCACACCAAACTCTAAACTATTAATAAAATAAATCTGTACATCCCGGGTTCCCAAAAGCTATGATAAGGTAAGTTTCTCGTTAATTCTTGGCACCGTAAAACCGTGCTATTCAAATAAACTTGATTTAATTAGAATAATCAGATCAATCCATTTTAAAGGGAAGCTTAACCGGTATGTTGAATTTTTCGTCACGCCATCTTTAGGAGGCGTTTACACGTGTCTTGACGTAGCCGTACCCAGGGGAAACCGGTATTTTACAAAAACCTCGAAATAGCCCAATACAGTATGTATCACCTAGTAGAGCCAAGAAAGAAGCCCATTAGTATTTAGATCATACTAAACAACTTTTACTATGGGGCCAAACTCAAATTCGCCAAAAAAAAATTACTCTCCCATACAACGTGTTCATGATCACGCAATCAAAATGTATGAAACTGTCAAATAATTTTTCGTGAATTCGGGTTTGGCCCCATGGTAAAAGTTGTTCAGTATGATCTAAATATAAATGGGTTTTTACTTGGCTCTACGTGGTGATACACACTGTATTTTAAAATTATACTTATACTCTTTGTATCCTGTTCAATATTTTATGTAATTTACAATATCATATTTTTATATTACTTCATTAACTTAGAATTTATATACCGAAGAACGAAAAAGAACGAAAAAGAACGAAAAAAACCGTTATTTTTGTATGGAGAAAATAACGGTTCCGCTCCCTGGCCGTACCATGAGTAGGATAGTAAAGGATACGTTAGGTTTTACTCGATACGTAATGCATTCTATCGCGTTCCACACTGACATATTGGAGCGAGCGCGATGGCCTGCTTTACGTATCGAGTAAAACCTAACGTTACCGATACTTACAATGTCGCGGTAGGTGAATGAGTGAATATCTGATCGTTTTTTTATTTTTTTTTTTTTTTTTTTATGTTGGCACAACAAAGTGGCTCCACTCCACCTGATCGTAGGTGAAAAGTAGAGCCCAAATCGCGGCGGCAACGAACAGGAGACAATCAGTAACCTGTTAGTTGCCACCGCCTTGCTGGCCCGCTAGATGCTTCTTCACGCTTCGTTTAAAGGGTCCCAACTTTTAACCGCCTAATTGTGGTGATGTTTCTAAGCGTCTCAATGTTATATTTCGTCATTTGTATAAGGTACCGTACCTCCTTCAAATGACAAAGTAGCACATTGTAACGAATAGAAACTTCGGCAAAAATGGTGCCACCAAAATTAGGCGGTTGAAACGCTCAGATAGTACGACTACTGAAAATGGTTCACGATTAGTTTTTTTATGAGACATTTTTACACAAATCGACCTAATCCCATGGTAAGCTCTATTAAGGCTTACTTTTTGGATATTATGCAACGATATATATTTATCATTATGTGTATAATAAATACTTTTTTATATCCTTTATTGCTAAAAGACACAGTTAGTTAGTAAATAAGTAAGTGTTTATTTTTTTTTTAATTAAACAAAAGCTGATACCAGGCAACTTTTATTCATGTCCCAAGTAACGTGTCCACTTTAACGCAAATCTACACGAACACCCTGTATTGTTATTACTACCGTCACCACACGGAACAGTTTAAATATCGAATAGTGAGCATTCCCCTTTAAGCCACCGCCGGTTCATTAGACTGATATCGCTTTCCTGTTCTATCTTATAAAAAGCTCCCTAATCTGTTTTACTTAATTAGGACTTTGCCTGCCGCGTAAGATGTACCTGTGATTTTAATTTAAATTGGAATAACTTTAGTTTGTTAGTACAGGCGGGGAAAAGGTGATAATATGAGGAAATGGATGAGGTGAGGCTGATATAGTGATTCTTAATTTAGATTTCATTCCAATTACACTTTTAACTATGGTAAATGTGTGCTTAGTGAGGCCTTTACATCTAGTAGTATAGATATAGAGGCTTAATAATTAATAATATTGTGAACTTGTACAATAATAATTATTTTTGTTCATTAATATGATCTTTTATTTATTTTTCTGTTAAAAAATGTCTATAAAAAAATATATATTTTTTGTAATAAATTCTTTAGTGCATGTTATTTTAATAAGATGTATTATTATACTGTTTTGAAAAAATAAGTCCACCTGACTTTCTTACTGGTTCTTCTCAGGAACGGTGTAGGGTTTGAACCAGTAGTAGATTTTTTTTCTCTCTCTTGATAATGTCAGACGATTTGAAAATGCTTATTAATAAGCTTACTTGAATAAATAATAGTTTGACTTTGACTTTTAATTTGACTTTGACTTTGACTTATTTATAAGCGTACGGTACGAAATTGCTAAGGTTATTGAAAACATGGGTTAGCTGATTGCAACCAAAGATAAAATAAATATCTAGCTAATATTTGTACCAAATCAATGCTTGCTCCAATTATGTAGATGGTTTAATCTTCATTAGGTATTTGGTATACTCTGACCACTCTGACCAGTAGGCCTAACCAAGATACGATTATGCGATTGTATACGATAACTAAAAAGTTTGTAATAAATATACGAAAATGACAGATTCAAAAATTACGTGACCTCAAAGTATGCAAATGGCCACCTGACTTATCGTTCCTAAGAAATGGGCGTTTTGTATGGAGGATTAAAAGGAAAGTCTATTTTTCATAAAATAAATTTTGGTTTTTTTTCGATGTCACTTCTTCTTCTTCTGATGCCATGCCCTAACGGGCGTCGGTGACCACCTATGCAAAATCCTTTCTGTTCTTGGTCAGTTCCGTGAGTGTAGCCGTGTCTTTAATATTTGTCCACTTCTTTATGTCACAACTAAATTAAATTTTGCCATTAATTTTCTAGAGCTAGATAATAAATTACGGAGCAACTTTACTAAAGCCTATAACCTAAAACGCTAATTTCGTTACGTATGTAGGTACCTATAACGACCCAATAGTGTATTCAAATAAATATACGTCTATCAAAATGTCAGTAGCACTTTTGCTCATGTCATTAACTAATTGCAAAATTTTGTTTTACATCGTTTGTAAATTTTTCGTATTTTTAAGTTTCCGCAGTCAAGTAGGTACAAAATTTTATCATGTTTGTCTCTGTCTGTCCGTCGTTTTAGTGAGGAGTAATACTAGAATGATGTTATTTGGCAGTACAGGACTTATACTAATAGGTATACAGTATGTATCACCTCGTAGAGTAAAGAAAGAAACCCGTTAATTTTTAGATCATACTAAACAACTTTTACTATGGGGACAAACTCGTATTCGCGAAATAAAAAATACTCTCCCATACAACGTGTTCATGATCACAATCAAAATGTATGAAACTGTCAACACTTTTTTCGTGAATTCGGGTTTGGCCCCATAGTAAAAGTTGTTTAGTATGATCTAAACATTAATGGGTTTCTTTCTTTGCTCTACGAGGTGATAGATACTGTGTAATTATTATACCGACATGTATAGTATTTTACGTAGATCCACTCTGTTTGCACACGCAATCTTATCCGTACGCATAGTAAATAAGCTTAGGTATGTCCAGGAATGGAGTGACATAGCTAATATTGGCTGAGTAATAGCTATTCTCAAGGCCAAGAAATTACAATTACACATACAAAATAAACTATTTCACAGCCACCAAACATTTTTTTATTTGAACTCACAGATGATGATAACTGCAAAACAATAGATAAGTTTGTGATCGGCTGTCAAAAGGGTGATAATGATGAAACAAAAACTTTTGTGACGTAGATCATTATCATAAACTTATGATTGTCAGCTGAGCTAAACTTCTATAACGTATTTTCTCAATTCTCATTTAACTTACTTTCTGAAAGCAAGCTCGGTCCGATACTTCAAAAGTATGAGTGTATAATAATAGCTAAAAACTTCGTAGACAATACATTACAACACATGACTATACGAAAGTGGAGTTGAAAGTTGCCCCCTGTATAACGTTCTTGCTAACTTTGCACTCAGTACAAATCGAGTTTTTCGTTACTCTGCGTAGTTGCGAGGGATTTCGTTGTAGGGCGTTCTTTTGTGGGGCGAAGTTGGTATTAGTTTTTTGGTGGAATAATGAAGTAAGTGGCTTTAGTTTGTATGAGGTTTGATGCGTTTTAGTTCTAAGGGACTTTCTGATATATTAGTGATGATTACGTTGGAAGTGCTGTTAAGTTTTAGATAATTTTTATAGCGACATACCTATATGAAGTACGTTCGGCGTCAGTAAAATTAGATACTATTGATTTTCGATTTTAAATACTTGAACTAATAAATCGGATCCAGTTTTATAAAATCAAAAAGATGCAAGTTAAATATTGCTAAGATTTACCTTCACAAACAATTACTTAACTTAGAGACTTGCTAAGTTAGGAGACGGTTATGAATAAGAGGGTTAATCCTATGCTGAAATCGCGAAACGTCTGATTGACGTAACTAAAGACAGAAGAGCTGGCGATGTCTTCCAACAACACATCAGTTTTGCAATACGGCGAGAAAATGCCGCCAGCGTCCTCGGTACAGTCAAGTGCGAAAATAGGTATCGAAGGAATCCGCTCATAAATATGTTACGACGTTCTTATTACACGGAATTAGAAAGCACTGGGCCAAATTTTTGAACATTTTTGTGTATACCTTATTTAGTCTTTGACTGTACAATACCACAAGAGCCAATCTTAGATCCTATAGTCAGGAATGTCGGGTACGTGACGCCGTTCGCGTACATCTAAGAAAGCTACGAATACAATTTTTGGTGTATCTTAATTGTATAGGTAACTGGGTGTTTGTATTTATTGAGAATTTGCGCACTATCCATTATATTTCTAAGATAGCTGTCATAGCCGTCATCATAGCGTGTTATAGCGTGTCAGCATTGGCCGTGTGGTGACGGCAGTAAGAATACATTTGTCACCACCCCAACTCCTACTGCGGGTGTCGTAAGAGTCGACTAAGGTCACATTGAAGGTGACATAGAAGTGTCACTGACCATTATTTGATAAAAGATTGATGATGGGCAGCAGCGTCATCATAGTGGACACATTACAGCGATCGCCAATCCGCTTGCCCAGCGTAGCGATTATGGGAATTTACCTCCTAATGCGTCTATACGCATAGTCAATAGGAGAGGCCTACGTCCAGCAGTGGACTATCATCGGCTGATAATGTATACATGTCATAACCGTCACGATCCCGACAAAGTAGACTTTTTGTGAAATGCACCCATTTCACTTTCAATATTACTATGACAAGCTCCTATTTTGAGTCAGAATTCAATTTTATCGATAGTATAATATAAAGTGTACAGTATTGAAAATACAACGTGTGCTATATATTTTACAGGCAAACGGGAAATGGGGAAAGTTTATACGAATATACATAAACCTGAACTAATGTACAATCACAATAAATAACCCGTTTGAATACGGTATGCAATTTATTTTTATCGTCTCTAAACCTCTTTGCCAACTATAAACAGTTTATAGTACTTAGATCTTTTATAGGTTGAAGCAGATGCGCTAGATTAAATCTTTTTTACGAATTTATCAAGCTAAAAACCATTTTAAGAGATTATAGTATTTATTGGACCACTTATTTTATTGTCATTATCAATCTTTGGGGGAGGCCTATGTTCAGCAGTAGACGTCTTTCGGCTGATATGATGATGATTATGAGCGATAAATACATGTGAGATAATTTTATTTACATATATAGGTAGCTAACTGTTTACAGAAATACGATTATAGATTTATTGGATACTGAATTGTGGTGGTTCAATTTTCATATACGGTGTAAAATGAGGAAACCGAATATTTTTAACAGCGTATTCCTGAAGCAATATTTTTTGCTACGTATGACCTCAGAAATACTCTCTCAAAGTTAATCTGTTTGCTAGTGTTACACCATGTATAAAAGTATTTTTTTTAGTACAGATGGTGCATTTTTAGGCTCTAGTGCGAGAAGTGTGTCATTTTACGTCAGGTCCAAGACTTCGGGGGGCCATCTGCACTAAAAAATGACGTTCGAAAAACGCAATTCGTAACTCGTGTCGATTTAAATAACTCCATATCGGTCGTGTTTCACAACATCGCCACTCGTTTAGAATTTCATGTTTTTTCGCACTTGTGTCGTAATGTTTTATTTTTTCATAATGGTAGAGGCGAGTTCAGATATATTTCAGTGCTCTGGATGCTACAAAGTGCAAAAGGGTGAATCAACTTTTTTCTGTCTGTTATTGCCATGGTTACGGTCGCCTGAGTCACGTCGGTTTTACGCAAAATAATGGTACTTAAACTATGCAAATATGCTTGTAGTCCATATTTGTAGGAGGCCCATTAAGGAAAAAGTTTATTAACATCAGAAAAATGCATGTTTGCATAGTTTAAGTAGTATAATTTTGCATAAAACCAGCGTGACTCAGGCGACCGTAACCATGGCAATAACATACAGAAAAAAGTTGATTCACCCAAAAAATGTTCTAAAGCACGACCGAAGGGAGTGTTTTATATCGACACGAGTTACAAATTTCCTTTTCGATCCTACTTTTTGAGATCCTACGATATATTTTTTCGGTATGACACTGACTGACAAAAAAATTACCATTTTTCGCACTAGTGCATAAAAAAGCACCATCTGTACTGAAAGCTATAATTTTTAAAATCGTCAAACTCACTTATATTTATACAGCTCGCAACATTTCGGAGAGCCTAAATCTCCATTATCAAGCACAGGATCCGCAACGCGACGAAGTTTTTATAACATTATTATACGCCTAGTGTATAAGTATAAATTATAAACACGTATCACATTAAGGCGTAACGCCAGGCAGGTTGCATTCCATTAAAAATGCACTCAGCGTGAGTTGCTCGGTGTTGAATGATTCATTTAAAACTACGTTCAGGGTACTACCAGTTACGCAGCTTGGTGCGAGCGATAGACTTTGAGCGGAATTACGAGATTACAAATACAAATACAATTAATTTATTCGTGGCAAATAAAACAAGCATGACAGAACAAGACAAAACAGACAGATTCAGCACTTAATATTATACCACGAAATGGACTCGCCTCAGCATAATGTCGACCCGAAAGCCAACGCTGATCTTCCGGCGAGGCCATTTTTTTTTGTGGCCACGATCGCAGCGTGTGAACATGGCCTAACAATTCGCGCCTAATGGAGGACGCCAAGTAGGGCAACACACCAATAAATAATGACGCAACGTTGACAAGGCCATGTGTAACATAATTTTTTTATTACAAATGAAAATGAAATAAAAAGCCACAAACATAAGCTTACCGTTAAAACATGATTAATATCGTACTTTAACTAATCAGTACATCAGTGGATTGCGAAATAAACAGTGTGTTATTAGTTGTAACCGTTATAACGGCGGGACCAGATCCTGAATTTGATCGATTCATATTGCATTATTTAGCACTGAATTAGTACTATTTGGTACCTGTTGTAAAAAAATTAGTACCTCTTCCATTTCAAAGTTATATTTGAAATAGTCTGGTCCCGCCATTATAACGTTATGATGGCGGAACCAGGTCCTGAATTCTGGCGATTCATATTGCATTGTTTAGTACTGAATTGGTACCTATTGTACAAAAATTAGTATCCCTTCCATTTCAAAGTTATTAGTTCAGTACTAAACAATGCAATATGAATCGACAGAATTCAGGACCTGGCCTACTATCGCGAAAATAGAAATTCGTAAATTTCGCGGATTTTACTCTGTCACTCAAACGAAGGCGTCATTAGAGCGACAGAGACAAATCCTCGAAATTTACGAATTTCGTTTTTCGCGGTAGGGCCGCTGGACCCGCCATTATAACGGTTACGATTAGTTTACATAGCGTTTATTTTTATCAGCCTCCGTAGCCTAGTTAGTAGTAACCCTAGCTATGAAGGTGGAAGTTCCAGGTTCGAATCCCGGCGAGGGGATTATTTGTCCCTTGGTCATGGTTGTCTATGTACACACATCACAAGCCTTCATTGAGCTTACCGTGGTACTAGATCGATTTCATTACGTTTTCTCAAGATATTTATTATATTTGTATCTCCTTGAGAATCATGGGTGAATTATTATTATAAAAATACAACAATACAATAACAATGCATATCAATTATCCTGTATTTGCTACCTATTTTTTCATAAATTCTGTAATGTATTTTCCAACCTAGCGGAGTAATGCTGTCACCAACTTTGGAACTGCCATTAGAGTCATTTTAAGATTTCTATTTTTAAGTCGTTAGTTTTTCATCTGGCGTTTAATGAAAAAATATATAGAAATAAATTATTTGAAATCGATAAAATAAAATGAAATACGAATTTGTGTTCGTCAGCCTCGAGGCTTTGGCGTCTGTGTCAAGCATTGCATAGAATAAACTGTTTTAATTTTATTCATGTATCCCTCAGTCTTATTCTCATTCACTACGGTAGCAAGCATCTATATGATTTGAGAATTATATTCGTCTGAAATGTACTAAAATATTAGCAAAACGGGTCATTCACGTAATTTACACGACGTATTTGCTCGAATCGCATCGGCCTATTGAGAAGATCCTCACCTGGAGCAAAAAAATAAATAAATTTGATAGTAATGTCTTATACCTTATACCACACTCGTTCCACTTGTGAAGTCGATTATAAAACATGACATACACCTAAAAACATTTAGGGAACATGCCTCTATATAAATGAAAGGTAGCGTCTTTATTACAAATCCAATCTTTATTGTTATTAACTTTTATAGGATTTTTGAAATATCTTTGTTTTGTTGCTTAGTAAGTTTAAGTAGCGTGTTATGAAGCAATTGTGGTTCTGGCTGATTTGATGTATTTAAGTGGTTTTGGTATCGACTTTACAGTAATTTTATTTTCTTAATGCTACCTCGGCCATCTTTGTATGTATTTCCGAATATTCTAATAATTATATTGCATATTGATAGTCATGGAAGCGACTCGAAATCGATGAAGTCGAATCGAAAATAGTAATACTGATGAGTTTCTTTAACAAAATCACAATACCTACGATCAATTTATTATTAATATTTCACACACACACAGATCATCATCATTTGGGGGTAATGCCCATAATCGCCACGCCAGGCAAGCGGATTTTCAATCGCAGTAATATACTATGATGACGCTGCTGCCCATCATTAATCTTCAATCAAAGAATGCTTAGAGATACATCAATCCCTTCGTCGACTCTTACGACACCCGCGGGAAAAGTTGGGGTGACAAATGTATTCTTACCGCCGTTTCTTACAATACAATTTCAGCAAAAATCAAACTAAACTCAAGAGCTGTCAGTGATAAATATGATCGCGTTCATGTATAATTATGTTGCGCATAACTTTCGTGTTGTATAATTGTATTGCATTTGATTTTTGTTTGTTTTCTTCTTGTATTTATTTTTCACTCTGTTTGTGTGTTATCTGTCGTGGCATCACCAAATGGGCCCTACGGAAGATCAGCGCTGGCCTTCGGGCTAGCACTACGCTGAGTTGGGTCCATTTCGTGATGCTCCAACTATTCTTTGTCATCTATTTTATATAATATACTGTGTTTGTCTTGTGCGTCACGAATAAAACAAATCTTTCCGGACAGTATACACCGTGTTTTTATTGATTTCCTTTAAATTGGACAGGTTACTTGGGACATTAATAGAAGTTGGCTGGTATATCGGCTTTTGTTAATTTCGTAAAAAAAATTTTTTTCGTTTTCATACATAATAATTGTAATGACAAGTGTGAGAGAACCTTAAGAATAAGATCTCAGGCGACTGACGGCTGCTGACAGCACATGTCAAAATAAGTAACATTAGGATGTAATAAAGGTTGCAATACACATGTTCAGTCATTAAACTTATTTTTTTAATAACTCAATAACAGTAAAAATTAGACACTCGTTTCTTAGAGAAATTGATTATTTTTGACCTAAATAAGCTTCCCTTAAATTTACACATTTACACACGGTGTATATCGACATTTCCGACATAAACTATATAAAGATCTTAGCTGATAATAAATTTGTTAGTGTATCATATTTAATCCCACGATCAATCTCAATTCTCTTGTCAAACTGTATCCGACTTCCTTCTAAAATAGCTTTTTATGTCACACAAAAACGTGTATTTGTATTGTATACAGTATAATTACTTACGTGCGACACCATTGGAATGGATTGGTTTAAATTTGGTATTCCCATTGCGACAGTTTTGTAGCAAGCATTTGACTCGAACAAATGCTTCGGGCCTCACTGAAAATCAGCGTTGCGTAGTGTGCCCTACGTGAC
This sequence comes from Thaumatotibia leucotreta, assembly GCA_025490895.1. NCBI lineage: Eukaryota > Metazoa > Arthropoda > Insecta > Lepidoptera > Tortricidae > Thaumatotibia > Thaumatotibia leucotreta. The sequence goes on along the minus strand of JALPQI010007112.1, from coordinate 2,672 downwards.
AACAAGCTGAGTGAGAACCCTTTGGCACAACTTCAATATCTCTGTTTTTAATGTAATATAATTTTAAGTTATGTTTTGTGCTAATAATTTCATTTCATTTCATTTCATTAATTTCATTTCATTTCAACAAGTGAGAAAAAGTTTCAAGATACAAAATTCTTAAGGCGTTCTATAGTTACACGCTTCACAATCAATTAAGATACATACCTAGCCTAACCAAGATCCAATTCTGCAAACAATGTGAACACAATAATGTGGAAATGGTCACGTGACTTTTCGTACGAATCTGACATTCTTATACATTCATTACGTATCGCTTATCGTATATGATTGCAAAATGGCATCTTGATTGATATGGGACTTTTTTTCATATAAATTCATTTCATATTGTCAGCCTCCGTAGCCTAGTTGGTAGTGACCCTGCCTACGAAGCTGGAGGTTCCGGGTTCGAATCCCGGCGAGGGCATTATTTGTGTATTTATTTATCACAAATATTTGTTCCTTGGTCATGGTTGTCTATGTATTTATGTATCTATCTATTATATATATCGTCGCCTGGTACCCACATCACAAGCCTTCATTGAGCTTACCGTGGGACTAGGTTGATTTGTGTAAGATGTCCTAAGATGTTTATTTATTTATTTATTTATTATTATATTCTGGTTTCGTGATGAATTGTTTTCCTATACCTAAATACCATTCTTTAAAGCCATTTCTGGCCGATAATTCGATCTTTAGTTATACAGAAAATGATCCCTGATAACTGTGTCAAAATTATTTTCGTAGTCTTAATTTGTGTCCCTAAAAACGTGACGCGGTGGTGTTTTTTGTATGAGATGATTTTTTGTTTTCAATTTCTGATGTATGGATTAAAATCTATCATGAAAAAGTAATACAAGTGCACCGGTTTTTTTTATATACTGAGTCGAAACAGCAACTAAAAGCGTGAGAGAGTGGTATGAAACAAGACAACGAAAATAATTTTGACCCAACTACCTTTATTTTGATATACTTTTTAAAGATTCAAATTACAGGATAGTGTAATAGGTCACCAACAAACGTTTTGCAACCATTACTAATACTCTAAACTGTCTAAGTTTTTTTCCCTTTACATTTTTGTTTAGTATACGCTCCACTTAACTTGACGACAATACTGTCAGCACGACAATATGGCCGCCGTTCATACAAAAATAATGGCGGTTACGACGTTTACTCCAAGATAAAGCACATCGAAAGAGTTCGAAGTACATCGAAAAAAGAGGTTTGGTTGTTTTAAATGGTTCCGTGGGTTTGATTGACAATTTATGACAAAAAAAGTCATTTTAGTTCAGATGGTGCCTTTTTTAGGCTCTCGTGCGAGAAGTGTGTCATTTCACGTCAGGTCCAAAATTTCGGAGAACCATCTGCACTAAAAAACGTCGTACGAGACACGTGCAAAAACGAATTTCGTAACTCGGATCGATTTAAAACACTCCCTATTGGTCCCGTTTGCACGTGTCTCATACGACGTTTTTAGTATAGATGGCCCTCCGAAGTTTTGGACGACGTAAAATGAGCCAATTCTCGCACTAAAGCTTAAAAAAGGCACCATCTGTACTAAAAATGATAGTTTAACATTTGAATACTAGTTAGTTACAATCAGTCGGTACTTTATTAAGTCTAGAACACGTGCGGAGGCTTCGATGTTTAAAATGGAAGAGAATTGGAGTGTCGGTGCACTGCTGCTGGAGAAAACGCGCAACTTAGGCGCTGTTGTCGCGGTCACGGAGCCCTCTGATTGGCTACCGACGGTCGTCAGGATTGGTCAACGCCGGTGTCATTGTTATAAGGCGTTAACAATGTATTTTCTTTTAGAAAAATAATTCAGTCACATGACACGTCTAAAAAGTAACTAAATTTATAGATTTTTATCTAATTTTAATTTAGTCGTGATTCCTAACTAAACATACATAGAAATTCCTAAATTTTGATATTTTAATAGCGTTTATTTTTGGACCACTTTACATAATATTTAAGCCTATGTAATGTCCCACTGCTGAGCACAGGCCTCCTCTCATATATGCGAGGGATTGGGCTATAGTCCCCACGCAGGCCCTAAGCGGGTTGGGAACTTCAAATACACCTTTAAATTTCTTCGCAGATATACGAGTATGCAGGTTTCCTCACGATGTTTTCCACCGAATTTATTCAAATTTACATAATGCAGTACACATTAATATTTCGATTTTTTTATGCTATTAAACACAAAACATTCTCAGTAAGTTTACAGCATCAGCTGATCGCAATCCACTGCTGGACGTAGGCCTCTCCTATTAACTATGCGTATACGCATTAGGAGGTAAATGCCCATCGCTACGCTGAGCAAGCGGATTGGCAATTGCAGTAATGTGTCCACTATGATGACGCTGCTGCCCATCATCAATCTTTTGTCAAAAAAATGGTCAGTGACACTTCGATCTCTTAGTCGACTCTTACGACACCCACGGGAAGAATTGAGGTGGTGACAAATGTATTCTTACTGCCATCACCACACACAGTAAGTTTGTTAGGTGCTTATTACAGTGACCCAGCCCAAAGGACGACTGCACCCCAGCCGTGCGGTGACGGCAGTAAGAATACATGTGTCACCACCCCAACTCCTCCTGCGGGTGTCGTAAGAGTCGACTAAGGGA
>JALPQI010007111.1:0-55919 GCA_025490895.1 Thaumatotibia leucotreta | reverse complement strand
TTCTCAGGAACAGTGTAGGGTTAGAACCAGTAGTAGATTTTTTTTTCTCTCTTGATAATGTCAGACAATTTGAAAATGCTTATTAATAAGGTTACTTGAATAAAGAATAGTTTGACTTTGACTTAGGACAATAGGCCTATATAAAAATACAGACCCACTTACAAGAACTTACAGCCTAACCTTCTTTTGGGCCCTCTTTGTGGAACTTTTAATGGGCCTAATTTATGTTATTGTCAATAATTGCTATATGGAAGTCAAGGAAAATCAATGAAAACAAAACCCAAATAAGAGTACATTTACAGGAAACACACTATTTATTCCTAACTTTACCACAGATAAATATAAAAGGGAAATAAAAAACGGCAACAACAACACACAAGGTTCTAAGTTCTTAACAAACCTTCAGCAATTTGCATCTTATATGTTGTTGTCAAAAATACAAATAGATGGGCAGCCACAAACCTGTTTGAGCAAGTTATATTTAATTAATATACGCGAGTTTATGTGTTTTATAGTTTTATTTCATGAGTAATCATCACAATAACCAAAGTAAATATGATACAAATAGACAGTTTCGACAAATGTGCCATAGGGCACAAAATACATAACTTTGTAATCTAAATTACAAAAGTAATTTACAGAAGTATAACTATAGCTTTTTGCCCAACTCTGGTTTGGTGTGCTCAAAAGAAAAAGGAACTTGAACTGAATTCATTCATATGGTAGTGACCAAGTCAACTAGAAATCTTGCTCTCTCAAACATGACAGCATACAGGATGGAAGTAGTGGGTCTGTGATGGCAGCTACTTGATTCTGTGATTTTATGAGAAACTGGTCTTAAAGAAATCAAAGACAAATCCATGATAAATTAATTAAGAGTGTATGGGTGTTACTTATTTTAAAATAATCCACCAGAAAATATAATTTTACAACAAAAACCCTTAATTTTGCATATTTCATGTTATTACATTGAATGTGTACTCTAATAAGCATAAAAACATCTTCACATAAGCACCTTTCATTCAGAATGAAGATGCTAAGTTAGCTTGAAAAGGGGCATATAAATAACTTTCTAGGACTAGAACTGACCTAGGTTTTAGGTGTCCCAAATAGATAAATGGGTCATATGGACCAGAAAGTGATAGTGGTCTCACCCCTCCCGCGTGACGTGATGCGCGCGCCGCGGACCGCCGTGACCTACTTAGCCACTGTTGTAACACCACGCAAATGTCAACAGGCCAGACCTGGCCTCCAGCTAAAACACCTATTGACCAACGCTAACCCAGATACAACCCCCCATTTTAACATTCCAAAACCCTATCGCTATGTTTTTGTTTGCGAAAAAAATATCATGTGTTTTACTCACTTTCAATCCTGTTAAGAGGTGTTAGTTAGGGTAAATACGTTAGAAATGTTTTTTTATCAATGCTTACCGCTTAATAAAGTCATTACGGACGAAAACACGACGGATTTATAATCCTAAACAAACATTTCCTTATAACACTCCGCCATCATGGACGATCACTTGTAATACGATTTCACTCACTACGGCACACACTCGGCACTGAAATATTAACGCTGAACACTTATTCGTATTTACCGATTACGTTTTTACACAAACGGATCACGATAATAAGCTCGTCGAGTTGTAAATTGATAAAAAAAGCAGGACGAACGAGACCCGTTATGTTTCCCGTCCTCTGCTATTTCGACACTGCTGCCAACTGCACAAAAATATAAATAAATACCATAGACAATGGATAGGTGACATTTTGATCGATTAGGAAAGTTTCTTGAAGTGTTTTCATTGAAATAAATGAATTATGAACAATTACATTCTCAAATTGATGCGTCAATTTTATTTTAATAAATGTGGCTATTTTTGTCGCAAGGCCACATTTAATAAATGAAACGTATTTTGAGATATATTTTTAACATTTATTTATGGTTAAACACTCGCAATGTCACGAAGGCGTACTATTGGTAGATTTAATAAGCCATTCACTACTGATTAGATGAAATAAATTTGACATTCCATTCGACCAATAGAATCATGGAAAAAAAAATATTAAAATGCGACATTCTAAACAGCTGCGGTAAACCGAATTGTCATATCAAATCAAATATATGTACGCGTTTTTGCGATTGTTTTCGAGTTAATTTATTTAGATTAATCGTTTTGTGAAACTTTTACGCGATCTATTGAGAGAAAGCCTCATTCAGTAATAGTGAAATGTGGTCTATTGGAAATTAGGATAACTGATGGCTGTTTTTTTGGAGGAAACCTAACGCTCGATAGCATCGAATATTGAGGCATTGGATAGCTCATTAAAACATTATTAGAAAGTAAGTTTACCTTATAATTATCTTCTTCAGACCGTCCTGTACCTACCCGATACGAGTCAGGACATTTTTTACAAAAGAAATTACGGTTTAGTTATCTTATGTTTCTTTGACAAAACTGGTTTCTTTCATTGTTGTTTTTATCGTAACTTCATATATTTCTGCCACTTTATAGTGAATCTCTAGAGTTCGCACAATAACAATTGACGTAAACGCTTTTCACATCTAGTTTTTTATGCTGGGGCCCACTTCAGTGATTGTTAAAAATGTTGTGTTGTTTTATTATTATTTTGTTCCTTAGTGTAATGCTCCATATATTGCCTGTGGGCAATAAATCGTCACATAAAAACCCACAGGTTTGTATATGTGATGATTAGGGGCCCATTTCTCGAAAGCTTGTAACTTGTAATACACGCAGAAGTCCTTATCTAATTAATAGTGTTAAAAAGAGACTTCCACTTGTATTACAAGTTACAAGTTTTCGAGAAATGGGACCTAGGTATGTTAACCTATTTAAGAATATATATTTTAAGCTTATAAGTATTCCACAGAATAATGTTCATAATGGAAAATAAAAGTACAATCAGTATCATATACTTCATAGCATTTTAAGTAGGCAGATAGTTTGAGTTTGATATACCATATATTATATTTGAAGGGTCCGCGGAAAAAACATGTGCAAACATTTAAAAAATCAGCGCTAATTCACACCTAATTCTGTTAAAAGTAAGGTGGTTTTTCCTTCTGTAATTTGAATTGACTAGACATGTTCTTTCCGAGGACCCTTCATTTAGTATAGTGTACTGAACTATTTGGGCACTTAAACTACTGTGATTTATCTATTTGATGTTGTCTGTACTGAAAACATTGATTGTTTTTTCTCAATTTGCTTTTAAAATTAAGTGTCTTCATTCAGTCACATATCATTTGTAAAATAGTTTATTGAAAGAAGCTTTAATGTAAGTTTCACAGTGCATTACTAAAACACTTACACATCATTACCAATAACTACTGTATGTACAAGTACCGGGCCAGCATTTTGACTATGCAAAATAGGCATGTACAGGGTGATTGGTAGTCTGATGCAAAGCTTTAAGGTGAAGTAAGTATAGACCAGTTAGAACCATTTAAGCCATTGTTGTCTTTGAAGAAGTCTGACTATTTTTTTTTTATTAATTTTTTGGTGTTTTTGGCCAAAATACCCAAAATTTAAAATGAACTGCTAATTTTTGACCAAGTTAAGCGATAAACATACAATTTTTTATTTTATTAAATTAAAATAACAAGTAAACAATTTAAAAAAACATAATAAAAGCTTATTTTTTATTTCATGATCTAAAATGGAAAATATTTAAATGCCATTTTTAACATCATTTAAAAAAAAAACGAAGTGTGATTTTTTTGTTCAAATCTTTTAGAAAACATGCCTAAATATCGTTTTTTCATTTGAGATATCATTTACGCAGATATCTTCATCACCAGTTATTGAAATTGGGACTTAAGAACTAATTTGAGGGAGAAAATTGGAAACCTGAGGTAGTAAAGAGCATTTTATCTAAAAATGTAAAAAAAAAAACCAAGCTCTAAATTTTGTTAAAAATAACAACATGGAAAGTGAAAAACCATGCCGGTTCCTGTATTAGAAATCGGGACATCCATTTCGAACATCATTTTTTTTTTACATTTTCATACAAAATTTTGGTAAATTTATTGTATCTCTGGTTCACAATTTTCTCCCTAAAATTAGTTTTTAAGTCCTAATTTCAATACCTGGTGAGATTTCTGCGTTGATGATATCTCAAATGAAAAAACGATAATTAGGCATGTTTTCTAGAAGGTTTGAACAAAAAAATCACACTTCGTTTTTTTTTAAATGATGTTAAAAATTGTATTTTAATATTTTCCATTTTGGATCATAAACTTTAAAATTCTGTAAAAAAATACTTTTATAAAAAAGGAGATTTCATTATGTTTTCTTAAATTGTTTACACATTACTTTAATTAAATTAATTAAAAAATAGTACGTTTATCGCTTAATTTGGTCAAAACTTAGCAGTTCATTTTAAATTTTGGGTATTTTGGCCAAAAACACCAAAAATTAATAAAAAAAAAATAGTCAGACTTTGTCAAAGACAACAATGGCTTAAATGGTTTTAAATGGTCTATACCTACTTCACCTTAAAGCTTTGCATCGGACTAACAATCACCCTGTATAATGTTGAGTTTCGGAAAAAATGGCCAGAAAAACAACAACAACAACTACTCTATGGAATACAATTTTATACAAAAACAGGGCTTGATACATTACCTTTCATTGAAAATTAACAACCAAAACTCACTAAGTACTTCACAAATTACTAGTAGAAATAAAGCTCATATTGCAGTTTTGATACAATAGTGACATAGGTACAGTCAAGTGCAAAAATAAGTATCGAAAGAATCCGCTCATAAATATGTTACGACATTCTTATTACACAGAATTAAAGTGCACTGGGATATATTTTTGAACATTTTTGTGTACATATTATTTTGTCTTTGACTGTACAAGATTGCTAAGAGTGGAGACAGTTTTTATAGTGTGTTTTGGCTGTCACCCAACAATATGAGGTCTCTACCAAGGCTTAGAGTGTGGCTCCACTAACGCGGAGCGGAGTGGAGCTGTGCAAAATTGACCAATTAGATTCTTCAAATTTAAAATTCGAAACACTGTGATGCGGTCTCATTGGCCGAGCTCCCACAGCTCTCCTTCACTTAAACTTACAAAAGCGAGAACCAATGCAAAATAATTTCCATTTTTAGCCACTAATATAACCCAGTAATTTCATTGCAGGCCCTATGGAGCATGGGTTCCTCACCGCCCTACTTCCCGGCGCGGGACAGCCCCAGCATCCTGGAGCCCCTGGAGGACCCCTCCCCGCCCCGCTCCCTCTCCCCCGTCCTGCGCGCCCCCTCGCCCATGCGGCTGCAGCACTCCAACACCTTCACTCCCAGAGACAACAGCGTCGGCAGCTTGTCCAACGATGACAATAACTCAAACTCCATTGATGGAGTCTTCCCCTCACCTTCCACTTACACTTTCGACCCTGAAGAGAGTGATAGCAGCTTAGCCCAATGGCCTCGGCGCGACAATGCAGCTCCCAGCCCGTTTGTCTCCAACGAAAACAGTATGTTCAGCACCGCTATGTCCAGCGAATCTAATTCTCTCCCCGAAGTGAGCGTAAGGGGAGAAGGCAGCGAACGCGGGGAAGACACAGAGGAACCACCCGCCAAAATCAGAAAGGTCAGTTCCCCTAAACGGTCACCCCAACATGAGGACGATGGAGACGGAGAGACGTGCCCAATCTGCTTAGACTCCTGGTGCACTTCGGGAGACCATAGGCTAGTAGCTCTAAAATGCGGACATCTTTTTGGCTCGCGCTGCGTCGAGCGCTGGCTCAAAGCCCAATCGCAAAAGGAACGCTGCTGCCCGACTTGCAAAAGCAAAGCCACCGTGAAAGACTTAAGAAACATCTACGCTAGGAAAATAATAGCTGTCGACACTTCAGAAATCACCACTATGCAGAAACAAGTGGAACATGTATCAGCAGAAAAAAGTCGTGTTGAGTTAGAACTGCAGAAGTCGAAAATAGCGCATCGGGCATGTCTTCAACAGTTGGAAACCCTCAGGAACACGTTGTTAAAAGCACAGGTTAAGCCTCAAGTGAAGAAATCTTGGCGTTTCGCGCTTGAGAAAAACTTGGAGATCTGCAAAGACGGAGGTTGTCGCGTTATGACTTATAATTGTCGGACATACGAGCTGTACGTGTCGCAGAAAAGCACCAACGGCTTGTTCCCAGGATACGGCATCAGGAAAGTGAGTTGTGTGGACTATAAGCAAGGACAGTTTGTTCATTTACATCCGAAACCTATAAGGGATATATCGTACTCGCAGCCGAATGATTTGCTTCTCAGTGTGGGTTTGGACAGTTGTGCCAGGATAGTAGAGCGGGGTATCCCTAGCACAACCGTTCACGCCGGAGTGCAGCTTTGGTCTTGCGCTTGGGACTGTTTAAGAACCAACGAATTTTACGTCGGTGGCGTTGGAGGCTTCATCCAGCAGTATGACGTTAGGAATCCTAGTACATATATCCAACAGTTATCAGCACCAGGGGATATGTCTCCAGTGGTATCCCTATGTCCTACGGAGTTCGGATTACTTTCCTGTCATTTGAATTCGTGTTGGTTGTGGACGTGGAGGGGTAACGGACAGTGGGAGCCAAGGAATTTACCCGTAGAAGGTCCTTTTATGTCTTTATGTTACGATTACGAGTCTCATAGGGCACTTGTGTCGTGTAGACCTGCGAATGGTGAGCGAGCGAGACTGTCTCTATGTAAATTTAGGAATGAGGACGATGTGACGTGCCACGTAGAGCAGACTTTTCAAGGTTCTGCGAGGAGTTCTTTAATGTCTAGATCCGCTTGGGTCCGCGCTGAAGGCGCGACTTGGTTAGCGTCTCATTCTGAATCGGCTGGTGCCCTGGTACTTCACGGGTTAGATGGAGCGTGCGGGGCCTCGCTGCCGGCAGCGGAGCCCGCGTTGGATGTCTGCTCCGTGCAACTAAACGGAGACACGCTGTTAGCTGCGTTGTCTGAAGCGCGACTGAGATTATACAAGGCTGTGCCAACCAGTTAGGTGTCTTTTAGATAGGTAGGCTCAATAGTACCAATTTGGCCAAATTGCACGAATCGTAAGGGATGGACTAGTCTTCAGTTGAATTTTCTTGACTGAATTTAATTTTGTATCACAATTAAACCCACACACTTCTCGCGGAACATGTTGACTATGCCTAACTAAACTGGAGAACGCTCTTTAAGACATGGCGCAAATAGTGCACATAAATAGGTGTGTTAACTATTTAATTACAGTAGAACCTCGATTACCCGAATTACAAACTAACCCGAATCGACAACAATTTATAATTAACTTGGGACCGAGACCAATTCAGATAATCAAAAGTTCGGAACATCGAAATGTTTGTTTTGAATCTGAAAAATGAGCGATTTATACCTACGTGTGTGTACACGCTCTACATACGCTAGGTAAAGCTATCTGGCCTACTACCATGAACTCCGAAATCCGAAAATTTCGAGGATTTGTCTTAAAATAAAATAAAACGAAGGCGACATTAGATTGACAGAGAAAATCCTCAAAATTTGCGGATTTCGGAGATCGCAGTGGGGCCGCTGTACCAAGTCGTCTGAGTCGCCGGCAGCTTAGTAGTAATCGAACGTATTGCAGTTGTAAAAAATCGCTACCGTATTTGCGCCAGTGTTCGGACAGTCGATGTTCTACTGTATTCTTGTTTGATTTATTGTCTATAAAGGAATCATGTTTGAAGCAATAAATGTATTATAATTGACAATTGTAAATAGGGCTGTTCCTTGATGTAGGTCGAAAGTCTGACTAAATTAATATGTTTGCTGTTTTATAATTTCTTAAGGCCCCTTCACACTTAAAGCGCGAACGAAGCGCGATTCGCGTAAAGCTTTTGTATTTACAGTCAGCCTCTGTAGCCTAGTTGATAGTGACCGTGCCTACGAAGCTGGAGGTTCCGGGTTCGAATCCCGGCGAGGGCATTATTTGTGTATTTATTTATCACAAATATTCGTTCCTCGGTCATGGCTGTGTATGTATTTAAGTATCTATATGTATCTATCTATTATATGTATATATCGTCGCCTTGTACCCACATCACAAGCCTTTTGAGGTACTGTGGGACTAGGTCGATTTGTGTAAGATGTGCCAAGATATTTATTTATTTATTTACATATTGTATTCTATAACATATCAGGTGTTCAATCATTTCAATTTACATGATAAATATTCCGTTTTAAGCTACGATCAAATTAAACATGGAAGCCGCACGCCATATGAAATTGCCTTTCAAAAACGGTCCTGAAAGGTCCTGAATTTTAGTTGACAAGTGTCACCCCCTCTTCAATACATCACGGACATGAGTGTCAATATCAACCTATAAAAACTTAAACCGCCATTAAAAAATAGTTGTGATTGGTCCATCAAAGTTTTGATTGGCTATGTTCTATAAACATTTGTCAAAGATGTTGCGCCGAAATATGCGCGTTGTTAAGAAAAGCGCTATGTCCTGCCCATCTTGGCACAATTGAACAATTGCTTTTGGGGGCATTTTTGAGCTGGCGTTAGACGTCCATGTTATATATAGTCGCAGGAATCTAATCACTAGTTTTGTTAAAGTTTTGCACCTATATTTATAGTTCCGGCCCCTACTAATAATATTGGTAAGACCAAGGGATGAGCAATACTTAGCGGCATGCTAAGTTAGGAGACTTTTACTTTTAGGAATAAGGGGGTAAGTAACGCCCGATTCGCGCACTAAATGTGAATGGGTCTTTATAACTTTCGATGTTATTCATTTGCCCTAATCTAGGACGCAATTAATGTTATGATAATGGAATGTTATTCTATCAATAATTCGAATCTTGCTGTAAAACTGTATAATTATTACCACATAAGAAAAATCTCAAAGTGTTGCCAATTGTATCTAAAGTTTAAAGTACCTAGAACGCTGTAGGCCTATGATAGTTGTGTTTTTTTTTCATCACACCTGTAGTTGCATCAGTACGCCCTAGGACAATAAAGGATTTTCATACAACATTACGTTGTACAAGCGCTGCGCCCGCCGCCGCACGCAGGCGGTTCAGGGATGACTTAAATGATAAATTTAAGTCAACCCTGATTTTGAGAAATGATTTAGACCATTTTAGAGTAGTTTTGTATTTACTTTTTTTGCCTCACAGGTACGATGAAAAACATTGTGTGAGCCACGGGCGGTACAAGAATTACGAACTCGTGTGAAGTAAGCCCGCGCCTTCGCCTTTGTTCGTTCACAATTTCTTTATACACAATGTACTATTACTTTCTCGCGCCTAGTGTCTTTTACGTAATTACTTTTACGAGAACGTGACAGTTTTATCTGTCCTGACTATAAAATACGTCACACGCGATGGTAAGCTGTATCTGTGCCTATAGATGCCCCGATTGGAGAAACAGTTAATGGGAACCTTTGGGCCAGGTACGATGCAGTGTGGGTTATTTTAGGTAAGTTTTAGTTTTGTAATTTGTATATTTTAGTTTTATATAATGTTGTATGTTTAATTATGTCTGAATAGAAACAGTTAATTTACAATTGTAGCACTTGTCAATGTGGTGAAATTGGGGCCTTGTGACACGTACGTTGCACACTCCTTCTGTGTGGTTCGGCCTTAAATGCCCTACCGTCATAGGCCGCACTGAAGCAGAAAGTTTTTTGGGTACATACCGCGAGTGTTATACCTAAACCATGTTTTACATCACACTTATTATATTACTCTAATAAAATAGGGCTGTTGTATAACTGTTCTAATTTTCGAGAGTTGTGAAAACTTGTAAAAATAGAGTTATGTTTGTAAAGCTGTTACCTCATCTAGTTTATTGTGTATGTAATAATTTAATAAAACGATTTTAATTACTTAACTAAAATAAATGAACATGCCATTAATTTTCAATGTACTTTGTTTCTTTTCAACCTTTTCGACACCACGATGTATAAAAGGGTCAAAATATTTTTCGTTGTCTTATTTTGTGTCCCTAAAAACGTGATGCAGTGGTGAGTTTTTGCATGAGATGATATTTTGTTTTCAATTTCTGATGTATCGATTAAATCTAACGTGATAAAGAAATAAAAGTGCACAGATTTTTTTTTATACACTGAGCGAAACAAGACAACGAAAAAAATGTAGACCCAAAAAAACAAAACTGAATTTTAACTTTACGCACGCACATGTAGATTCTCATCTATTGCTCTGTGAACCGTGACTTATATATCGGTCTTTGGCGCCCAAAAGGTTACTTGCAAAAATGATACCGCCACTTTATCTAAACTCCTGTCACCTCGCGCCCTTCCTTCCATTCTTTCTATTAAATACTTCAAAAATTACCACACTACAACCTTGATGGTAAATTCTGACCTTCCGAAGCTGGAGGTCCCGGGTTCCACTCCCGGTGATGGCAATGCAACGTGTGAATCCGGCACGAGCATTCTGCAAAATAGCCATCACACCCACGTTTGAGGCTCGACTCGCTCTCAAATAAAGAATAATACTCTCGATTTAGTAGGGTTCTTTTTTGGTTCTTTTGAATGACTAGGTTTGGCATAGAAAAACGTGACAAATTTAAAACTAAGCTGTAGGCACAAAATGTTGACGATATATCCATAAAAAATTACAAATTGACGCTAATTTTTTCACAGTTATTCTGATTTGCTAGACTATATTATATTCTTTGATATTTATTTTAATCAATTTAAATATAATATTATTAAAAAATATATTTCTGCACGTAATGAAAAACTACCATGTACTTCCACGGGCAGCCCGAAAAAAAAGGGAATATGTCAATTGTTTTGTCTATGACTAAACGTCAATGCGGTCAATGTCACTGTCATGTACTGTTTTTTTATTGATTCTTGTTTCTTGAAACGTAGTCTCATATCGTGGTTATTTTGTGTTACAAATTAGTTAGCAAGTGAAATCGTTTGAAATAAAAAGTGCTTAAAACTTTATTTTTTTCCTATTCTTCCGTTTAAGGTAAGTAGTTTGCGCAAGTAACGGTTACTTTTAGAAATATTTTATAAAATTGTAACATGCTTGCGGATGAGGTCATTGTTCTTTTGAACTCCTTTTTGAACACTTGGTTAAAATAGTTATCTTCTCTTAGCTTTTAACGACAATAATGATACTGGTCAACATTTCAGAACTGTTTATGAATGGGAATTTTGTATGTGTCTTTTATATTGTATTGGTTCATAATAAAAATATAAATAAACAAGTTTTCACACAGACCACACGATGGAGCAAGTGCTGTACAATGTGGCGCAGACAGTTGAGAAACAGCTGGATAGTGAGCTTGAGAGGTATGATGTTTGACATTATATTATTTTATTTGTAGGCTACTATACCAAGCTATAAGTGGCGTGCATGAAAAGGGGCACTGAAATCAGGTACTGACCGAGTTAAGGAACATACAATCAAGTTCCAAAACTGACAAAAACTTTTTCTGGTAATTTTGTGTGGACTGCCTACCCTAATGCCTACTCAAATTTGCATTGACTGCACCGAGGGCTGTCAAATTGAGAGCAGCTACCAAATTCCTTACAGTTATGTGAAAAACAAAATAAATGGGACTGTCACCTTTTTTTATTATTCTGGTTATTTACAGAGGACAAAAGTTACTGAGTTTTTCAAAAATAAATTATCCAGCTTGATTGATAATTGTTAACATGTTTGCGTGGCAGACTGTTGAAAGGCCATGTAACTGTCAAAAAAAGTAAATAAAGTGAAAAAGCCTTTTATTGCTTGTAAAGTTTACATGTTTACTAATTATTATTTAACATTATGAGTCTTAATACTTACATACTACAATTTACATTTCCCAGTCTTCAGCTATTTGCATCCAGAAGAAAAAAAAATACAGATGCATTTATTTCCAAAACAAAGAGTAACAAAATAAATAACATTAGGATGTAACAAAGGTTACAATAAGTACATAAACCTGTACATACAGGGTGCTTTTTAATATGCATTAAATTTAAGGGAAGTTTAATTATCAAATATAATTAATTCCTCTAAGAAACCAGTGTTTTATCCCTTACTGCTTACTCATAGAGTAATTAAAAAAAATTAATGCTTGATCAAGTATATTGCTACCTTTATTACATCCTCATGTTACTTTGCCATACGCCGTCAGTCACCTTAGATTAACTTTTATCATTATACCCGTGATTATTACCGACCGGCAGGACAAGTCGCAACAACATTGATTATGCTAGACTAGGTATTGATACTAAATAAAGTTTACATTAAAATATCACTCTTAGGGTCCTCTTCTGTAACAAAGGATATATACCGGTTTTTTCTTCATACAAAAGAATGGTTCTAAGACTTCTAAGTTTGTTCTCCTGTACTGTTTCACTAAGTGCTTATACTATGCCGATCGAAATTATCTGATAGAAATCCTATGCCAGTAACACGCGTGTGTGACCGAAAAAACTGTACTCCTATGCCACTGACACACATACGTGATCAAAGTACTCTTATTCTTATGCCACTAGCATTAATCAAGTTCTTACTCCTATGCCAGTGGCATAGAAATACGAACGTTTTTGACACAAGTGCTGTGTCGCCGGCATAGGAGTACAATCTTTTCGGTCACACATGCGTGTTACTGGCATAGGATTTCTATTAGATAATTTCGATCGGCATAGTATAAGCACTTAGTGAAACAGTACCGGAGGCGAACGTGTTAATGAAGTAATTAAAAAATATGATGTTGTTAATTACATAAAATATTGAGTACTATATAAAGATTATAAAACATAAAAAAAAAACCGGTTTCGATCCATGCCTGTAACAATACTTGGGTCAAAATTATTTTCGTTGTCTTATTTTTTGTGCCTAAAAAACGTGACTTAGTGGTGAATTTTGTATGATGTTTTGTTTTCAATTTCTGATGTATGAATCAAAATCGAGCGTGAAAAAGAATTACAGCAACTAAAAGCGTGACAGAGTGGTATGAAACAAGACAACGAAAATAATTTTGACCCCCTTGCCGAGACGACATGACGAAATTATTCCGCCATCCCCATTTTACCATCGAAATTCTAGACGCACGGCCGGGTTCCACTCTTACTTGGTAGATATTCCATTTGTTCGTACAAAGCGCTTTGCGTCTTCTTTCCTTATGCGTACTGCCAAGGAGTGGAATTCCCTGCCGGCGTCTATATTTCCGAGATCATATAACCCGTCAACCTTCAAGTCAAGGGTGAATAGGCACCTTCTGGGCAAACTCACTCCATCGTAGGCCACGTATCTGCCCTTGGCTAGTCTGTGGCTATGAGTAAGCCTATTACAAATTAAAAAAAAATTAAAAAACACCGAATATTCATCCGTGATATTGCGATGCCGTGTGGTGACGGCATTAAGATTACATTTGTCACCACCCCAACTCCTCCTGCGGGTGTCGTAAGAGTCGACTAAAGGATTGAAGTATCACTGACCGTTTTACAAGATTGATGATGGGCAGCAGCGTCGGGTTCCCTCTATCTGGCATAATTTATTTTGTCCGAAACGCTTAGGACATAACAGACTTGGCATAATCTATTTTGGCATAATCTTAATGAGGCAGAAACATCACTTGGCATAAATAACAATATTTCGAACATTATTTGGCTCGAAACTATCTTGGCATATTATTATTTACGCCGAATGTTATAAGACAGAAATTAGATTTGCATATTTTTTATTTGGCATATAGCCACATGTTCGAAACTTACCTTGCATTTTTCGTCAGGCAGAATTTGTTGTGAGGGTGAAAATTTCTGCGTGAGCGAGCGAAGCGAGCGAACAAAACCTTCCGGGGCAGATCCGACACGGATAGGTTAGGTTAGAAGACTAAGGCGGGAGCTTTGCTCCCGCCTTAGTCTTCGAGGTTATTTTTTTTTTAACAACCTAGAAAGTACTCCGCTCAGAAGTGTATGCTAAAACAAACTATGCCGATACTTTTTATGCACATCCAGATTATTCCTCATTATTAATAGGAGCATCAAAATTATGCACATATAATATTCGGACAATTCGAAATCTGCCATAACGAACTATGCCAAACTTGAGTATGCCACAACAGTTTCTGCACAAAGCCCATTATGACTACATACATTATGCCATATAGAATTATTCATAAAAAAATTATGCCACAACAGGGTGAACCAGCAGCGTCATCATAGTGGAC
This sequence comes from Thaumatotibia leucotreta, assembly GCA_025490895.1. NCBI lineage: Eukaryota > Metazoa > Arthropoda > Insecta > Lepidoptera > Tortricidae > Thaumatotibia > Thaumatotibia leucotreta. Next base: position 41,734 of record JALPQI010007111.1, on the reverse strand, counting down.
ACATTACTGCGATCGCCAATCCGCTTGCCCAGCGTGGCGATTATGGGCATTTACCTCCTAATGCGTCTATACGCAGTTAATAGGAGAGGCCTACGTCCAGCAGTGGACTAATATAGGCTGATGATGATGATGAATATTCATACTTTAAATTTTTAGGCTGGATGCCCTCGACAACAGTGACTTGGAGGCCATCAGACAGCAGCGCCTCACTGAGATGAAGCAGAGAGCCCAGAAGAAGCAGGAATGGCTCGCCAATGTATGTCTTTATATGTTTGTATATCTGTCAGCCTCCGTAGCCTAGTTGGTAGTGACCCTGCGAAGCTGGAGGTTCCAGGTTCGAATCCCGGCGAGGGCATTCTTTGTGTATTTATTTATCACAAATATTTGTTCCTTGGTCATGGCTATCTATGTATTTAAGTGTCTATATGTATCTATCTATTATATGTATCGCCTGGTACCCACATCACAAGCCTATTGAGCTTACCGTGGGACTAGGTCGATTTGTGTAAAGATGGCCAAGAATATTTACTTTATTATTTATTTATTTTATTATGTATATGCTTTCATCTTTTCCTCGATTCCTTATGTTCCTTCATGTTCATAACTGCAATATATTGATTTAAACTTTCACGATTATCACTCATATTTTAAAGGCAAACGGGTCTTAATCGCGTAAACTTACGTTTAATTATATCCTGACGTTTCGGGCATGACGTTACACCCGTGGTCGCAGGCAGACTGCCTGGTGTTGCGGTGTAACGTCATGCCCGAAACGTCAGAATATAATGAAACGTAAGTTTACGCGATTAAGACCCGTTTGTCTTTAAAATAAAGTATATATTTTATTACCACTATATAACTTTAACTAGCATAAGTTTTTATGAAATAAAATTGTATCGTGTAATTGTATTAAACAAAACATTTTCAGGGCCACGGTGAATACTCCGAACTGGATGGTGAGAAGGAATTCTTCGGGGTATGCAACAAATCCGACAACGTGGTCTGCCACTTCTACAAGTCCGACTCGCCCCGCTGCAAGATAGTGGACATGCACCTCAAGATATTGGCCAAGAAACATGTTGAGACACGTTTTGTTAAGTTGGATGCTGAGCGGGCTCCCTTCCTTGCCGGTGAGTCAAAGTCCAGTCAATAGTCAAAGTCAAAATATTCTTTATTCAATTAGGCCCAGCAACGAGCGCTTTTGAATCGTTAAACTAAATAGCGAATGAGAGAAAAAAAAACTACTTCCGGTTCTAACCCTACACCACTGCCTGAGAAGAATCCGGCAAGAAACTCAGCGGGACTTTTTTTTTCAAATAATAGTTTTATAACATCTTACAGCTAACATGCATTAATTAAAAACGAAACATAAATTTGATTTAATATAAATACAGATATAGTACATTAACTAGAGATGAAGTCTCTAATAGTCAGAATAATTATATAAATGTAATGAATTTTGAGGCTGTGTGGTGACAGCAGTAAGAATACATTTATCACCACCCCAACTCCTCCTGCGGGTGTCGTAAGAGTCGACTAAGGGATTGAAGTGTCACTGACCATTATTTGATAAAAGATTGATGATGGGCAGCAGCGTCATCATAGTGGACACATTACTGCGATCGCCAATCCGCTTGCCCAGCGTGGCGATTATGGGCATTTACCTCCTATTGCGTCTATACGCATAGTTAATAGGAGAGGCCTACGTCCAGCAGTGGACTATCATAGGCTGATGATGATGATGATGATGAATGAATTTTGAGAAATGTATGATGTAAAGATATATGTAAAAGGGCATACAATTGTTTTTAGTTAAACGTTAAAATTTACATTGTTATACTGCTAGAGATGTAAAGGTCTCTAGTTGTCAGAGTAAAAAAAAACAAATGGATACATGTTGGATGGTGAGTGTTGTGTGAGGCGTCTATAGGCTACTATGTAATCTTTCACTTGCACTACAAGATCAACGGGAATGCACTATTTCTTGTATACAAGGTGACCATGAGGATTGGGAATAAAATTAATATCATATACCTGAGGTTATAAGAAGCAATATAAGTTTTATGAGTTTTGGTAAGAATAGCCAAAAAAAATTTTGTTTTGGAATTTTTCTTTCGGTAATTCAAATGTAATGAATGACATAAAAAAGTATTTTATTAATCAAATTATCGCAAAAAATGCACTAAGTTTTGTGTCCTAAAATGCGTTCATCATTGCATAACATCAAAAAACGGTTTAAAAAGATTTTTTTCGTACAGTTTGTGCCTTTTTTAGGCCACTCGTTTCGAATTTGATGTTTTTTGCATTTGTGTCGTAATGTACTGTTTGTTTCTTCTCTTAAAATAGTCGGAAATCGGTAAACTTCATACGACATTTTTAATTAACTAATTTGGTCAAAAATCCGCTGTTAATATTTTTTCTCATGGGTACATTGTACATCGTCGCTTAGCACCCAAAACATAAGCCTTAATTGAGTTTACCGTGTGACTAATTTACTTCATCATCATCATCATGTCAGCCGAAAGACGTCCACTGCTGAACATAGGCCTCCCCCAAAGATTGCCACAATGACCGGTCCTGCGCCACCCGCATCCAGCGGACTCCTGCGACCTTCACCAGGTCATCGGTCCGCCTTGTGGGGGGCTTACCCACGCTACGCCTTCCGGTACGTGGCCGCCACTCGAGAACCTTCCCGCCCCAACGGCCATCGGTTCTACGCGCAATGTGCCCCGCCCACTGCCACTTCAGTTTAGCGATTCGAAGAGCTACTTCGGTTACTTTGGTTCTGCTGCGGATGGTCTCATTTTTAATCCCAATCTCGTAGAGAGACTCCTAGCATAGCCCTCTCCATTGCCCTTTGGGTGACTTTGAGCCTTCTTATGAGGCCCATTCACAGAATTAGATTTGGATAGAAGTAACAAGTTCATTCATTTGTATGGCGGCCGAGCGTGTCAAATTTTGTACTGAAGTTGTTACTTGCCTATGATTTTAAATATGTCTCAGGCCCTTGAGTATTCATATTTTTTTGTGTTGTTGCAATTAATATTACTTAAGGAGGCATTATTAATGTTTTTGTTCACTTCAACTTACAAAAATTGACGCCCGAAAGCTGCAAGCTGCGATTAAAGACGGACAACTCAGTGGATTTCACTGAGTTCATTTGACACACTAAGTAGATACGTTTGCTTAATCTATGGTATATATGACATCTGTGGGCCCATTGTTTTACATTGTACTAATTTACTTAAGATTGTCCAATTTATTTAATTACTGTAACGATTGGTTCCAGGTCGTCTCAAGATCCGAGTGATCCCGACCATCGCTCTGGTGAAACAGAACAAGACCAAGGACTTCATAGTCGGCTTCACCGACCTTGGCAACAGAGATGACTTCTCTACGGAGACCTTGGAGTGGAGGATAGCTAGGTGATTATATAGATATTGATCAATCACTTTTAAATTTAAGCTAATTTAAATAAGTTGTGGCTTTCAGACGAATCCAAATGATATGCGTGGTATTTTATCGAATCCCTGTATGTATTTATAATAACGCATCAATGTTATAACGCATGTTTGACCGAGATTGCCCTCCCATGCCGGCGACACAGCACTTGTATCAAAAACGTTCGTATCTCTATGCCACTGGCATAGGAGTGAGATCTCGATTTATGCTAGTGGCATAAGAATAAGATTACTTTGATCCGTTTGTGTGTCACTGGCATCGATCACATATATGCGTGTCACCGGCGTCGAACGTGTTATGGCTGAAATGATGATGAAATAGGTACCTCCTTAGGCACTGATCCCACCGAGAGCGAGTAAGCTATGAGCTAGCTAGATAACGAACAAAATGTAAGCGCTCCCGTATGAACAAAAGAGACACAGCGATATTTACAGTCTGCCGCTGAGGGAGTGACTATAAATATCGTTGTTTTAACAACATTGAAATATTTAGAAAGGCGGCAAAATCAAATTTCTATGTGCAGTTAACGCGCCTTTACCATATTTCCAAGGATCGGACCAACGCCCGTCATTTTGTAAACGTAACCCTGTTCCGTACGGTAGAGACTTTCTTATCTTATCATATTAACATATTTTATTTCATAAGTTTTTTTTTAGTAACTCTAACACAAAGTATCTATTTAGGAGATCCCAACTCTTACTCTTACGACTAAGGGATTGAAGTGTCACTGACCATTCTACAAGATTGATGATGGGCAGCAACGTCATCATAGTGGATACATTACTGCAATCGCCAATCCGCTTGCCCAGCGTGGCGATTATGGGCATTTACTTCCCAATGCGCCTATACGCAAAGTTAATAGGAGAGGCCTACGTCAAGGAGTGGACTAATATAGGCTGATGATGATGATGAACTCTTACTTACTTGTACACATCATGATTGTGACCAATAAACGATTTTGATTTTTTGATATTGAAATATAATTTGTGAGCAATGTTACAAATTCGCAATGGTGGTGTGTATAAGTAAGAAGGAGTTGATTTGTATTATTAAAAAAATATTTTATGAAATAAAATATGTTGATATCATAAGATAAGGAAGTCTCTACTGCACGGAACAGGGTTATGTTTTCAAAATGACGGGCGTTTGTCCGATCCTTGCATATTTCTATTGTGAATTAAAAACAAAATTAATAAACCCGCAAACTTCCAATACTTCATATACACGCACTTTTAGAACACAATCTTGGTTTTATTACAAACTTAAAACCTTGAACCTGAACTTCATATATAGATTTTACAATGCAATGCTCAGAAAGTGCTCTTTTTAAGGGTAAACTTATGCACGTGTGTGGGAATGAATTTTCATAGTACTTTTCCGCGCGGGTTGGTTGGTACTGCCGAGATAGTCTGGTTTTCTCCGCATAATGCATTGTAAAATGTTGTATGAAACACGTGTTGAAATTATTTTTTCAGGACGAATGTCGGTGACTATAAACCACGAGCAAAGCGAGTGTTTTAAAACTGACACTTTATACTTTCCACACTTGTATCATAAATAACCATTTTCTATGAGTGGTCAACACAACGCGCTTACATTTTTTTAATTAGCCGGTTTTACTCTACTTTTAAATTGAACCCAATAAAGTAGTGCCAACTTATATTATTTTCACACCACCTATTCGAATACGGGTCTTTTCATCCCTGATAGGAGGTATCAAAGTGGCACTTTTCTGTTCAACGACTTTCTGTTCCCAGCCTAAAAAATTACAACGAAATATGAAAATAAACAGTACGTTCCTAATTGATAAAAATTTGTTCAGAATAGATTATTTGCATTTGTCCGTGCGGTGACGGAGTAAGAATATAAAAATCACCGCCCCTCTCTTCCCGTGGGTGTCGTAGGAGTCGACTAAGGGAAATACTGAGTATCCAGCTTCTCAGCCGGTGGTAGGGTATTTTTACTAGTACCCGCCTGGTTGGCTACCACCGTACATTCGGTGTAAACGCCCGTGAAATGACTTACCTTCGTGTTTGCCGTGTTTCGGGGTCAGCCGGTGTATTTACCAGCATCTAGCGGGCCAGCAAGGCGGTGGCAACTAACAGGTTACTGATTGTCTCCTGTTCGTTGCCGCCGCGATTTGGGCTCTACTTTTCACTTACGATCAGGTGGAGTGGAGCCACTTTGTTGTGCCAACGTTATTTTTATTGGGTCGGCAACGCGCATGTGACACCCTGAGGTTGCAGGCGCCCATAGGCTACGGTGACTGCTTTCCATCAGGCGGGCCGTATGCTTGTTTGCCACCGACGTGGTATAAAAAAAAATAAAAATATTAAATATGTGATATATCTTTTATTTTTCTCATAGGTGGTGTGAAAAGCATTATGTGTCACACGGTATCAAAATTATTTCGTCTTGGGCGTTAACGCTTGAATCCTTCATTACGCTCAGGATTCAATATACGCCCACGCCGGAAATATACCATTTTAATCCCTTGTGACACAATCTACTATTGCTTAGAATGTTTACTGTATTGTATTCAGATCGGACCTGATCGAGTACTCGGGCGACCTGACGATGCCGCCCGAAGAAGCGCGCGCGCAAAGGAAACTACACGTGCAGAGCAAGAAGACTGTTCGCGGCAGACAGGACTCCGACTCCGACGGGCTTAGCGACTGACCATAGACTATGATTTACTTTTAAAATAAAATAGATTAAAAAAAATAAAAATTATGAAATAAAACTGTTTAAAAAAGATTATGACACGTATAGGGTCAAAATTGTTTTCTTCTATTTTGTGTCCCTAAAAAACGTGACGCAGTGGTGATTTTTGTATGAGATGATGATTTGTTTTCAATTTCTGATGTATGGATTAAAATCTAGCGTGAAAAAGAAACACAAGTGCACCGGATTTTTTTATGTACTGAGTCGAAACAGCAACTAAAATTGTGACAGAGTGGTATGAAACAAGACATCGAAAAGAATTTTGACCTATATTAATTAAATTTATGCGGGCGACCCCAGACCACTAACCCTGTAAAGTGTTCGAAACCGAAGTGTAAATGTAATTAATGTACTCGATATAATCTGTTTTAAATGGTTTTATTCCATGAGTAATTATCACGGTAACCGCAATATACAGGGTGTGGCTTGTAATAGGAGCAAAAAATGAAACGGTACACTAATAACCCAATAAATAGTCATAATTTAATAGTTAAAACTTAAAAAAAAAAAATTTTTTTTGCCAAAAAAAAAAAATTTCCTTTTTTTATGTAGTTTTACTGCAGTCGACTTATACCAAAAAAGTTAAATCGGTGTAACACAAAAAAAAAATTTTTTTTTGCTAAACCAGTTAAAAAACCATGAGTTCAAAAAAACTTTTTAGCCCATTTAGTTTTATGTCCACTGAACTACCAATATGTTTAATCATTAATAAGGTACAATGTTGTGATACCTAGATACATCACTCATAGGTCGTAACTTTAACATACTGTTTCTCCTTAATGGATAACTTTAAAACACTGGGACCTTTTGCGAATAACTAGAGGCAGTCAGAGGAGTTTTCCATTTGATTTTTTGCTCCTGTTACAGGCCACACCCTGTATATTAATATAAAATTATTCGCGAAAACTAGACACTATTTTATGTAAATAGTGTGACAATAAGGACAGCTTTTTTATATTTTTAGTCATTGTGGACAGACAAAAGCACTAAGCCATACTGCCTGACAACCGCTAAAATAAATACGGCTTCGAAAATAACTCTGAAGTTTCAACGTCTATGGACTAAAACAGGTAGTTTTTTTTTTAATATTGTTGATTCTTTTACGGGCAGTTATCTTATTTAGAAGAAGAAATTGAGGGATTATAAGGATTTTTTCTCCTACTTTTCATGATTAGAATAAAATTCGAAATAATCTCAAAGTAAACAAATCCACACTATTTTCGTCACACCCAGTAAAACGATTATTGCATTCCGTTAGCATTTTTATTGTAATGTTCTTCAACGTTTTTGCTTTTAAAAATGCATTTTACTAACTCATTAATTAAGGTTAAGTTTAGTGCCTTCACTTCAATGTTAAGACACTAAAGATGTATTGTGTACTCGTATTTCATACATAAATACCCTATCGTTCGAAATTTAAGTAATGTACAATTTTAATATATATTTTTATTTAAAATACATTTTTTTAAATAATTTATTGTTTTATTTTATGCACTAACCCCCTTATTCATAAACGTCTTAGAAAGCCACTAAGTATTTTTCATCACACTTGCTGTCTAAGCGCGCCAAGGCTTGCGTGTGTAGCGGGAGTAATAGAAAAGTGAAATTCCCAAGGGAGTAATAGAAATGTCAGTACGTCATTTAATAATATTATGTCTTAAAACTTATTTTTTTGTGGGCAAGTGTGATGAAAAACCATTGTATGCATCACGGTCGGTAAGCGGAATACTAACTCGAGTCATAAAAGCTTCTAGCACTCTCGTTAGTAATTCCGTACTTACCTCCCTTGATGCACAATGTACAATACCTACTATTTGTCCCTTAACCGGAGTCTTATAGATATATTGATAAGACCGAAAGGGACATAAACGCCTCGTATCCTAACTTAGCAAGCCGCTATGCTAGCCTCTAGCCGCCCAGATACCTATATAAAGGTCTCCTGAAACAAAAGAAATTCTATTCTATTTCCTACAATGTGGGTCCAAAATTAAGGTTAAGTTTAGTGCCTTCACTTCAATGTTAAGACACTAAAGATGTATTGTGTACTCGTATTTCATACATAAATACCCTATCGTTCGAAATTTAAGTAATGTACAATTTTAATATATATTTTTATTTAAAATACATTTTTTTAAATAATTTATTGTTTTATTTTATGCACTAACCCCCTTATTCATAAACGTCTTAGAAAGCCACTAAGTATTTTTCATCACACTTGCTGTCTAAGCGCGCCAAGGCTTGCGTGTATAGCGGGAGTAATAGAAAAGTGAAATTCCCAAGGGAGTAATAGAAATGTCAGTACGTCATTTAATAATATTATGTCTTAAAACTTATTTTTTTGTGGGCAAGTGTGATGAAAAACCATTGTATGCATCACGGTCGGTAAGCGGAATACTAACTCGAGTCATAAAAGCTTCTAGCACTCTCGTTAGTAATTCCGTACTTACCTCCCTTGATGCACAATGTACAATACCTACTATTTGTCCCTTAACCGGAGTCTTATAGATATATTGATAAGACCGAAAGGGACATAAACGCCTCGTATCCTAACTTAGCAAGCCGCTATGCTAGCCTCTAGCCGCCCAGATACCTATATAAAGGTCTCCTGAAACAAAAGAAATTCTATTCTATTTCCTACAATGTGGGTCCAAAATTCATTGGCAAATAAATAAATAAATATTACATCTTACACAAATCGACCTAGTCTCACGGTAAGCTCAATTAAGGCTTGTGATGTGGGTACCAGGCGACGATATATATAATAGATAGATACTTAAATACATAGACAGCCATGACCAAGGAACAAATATTTGTGATAAATAAATACATAAATAATGCCCTCACTGGGATTCGAACCCGGAACCTCCAGCTTCGTAGCGTAAATATTACTGTCTGGGCGGTAGGCGGCTAGGAGAAATATGAATATAGGGGTAAATCTCTTACGATTCCAACTCTTCCCATAGGTGTGGTAAGTATTGATTAAGGAATTGAAGGGTCACTAGGGTTTATTAATTAGGTATTTTGTAGTTAGGAGTTCATGGTAGTTCACCGTCGATTTACATTTAGTATTTTTTTTTTTTTTTTTTTGTGATTATGGCTTACTGCTGCCAGGGCACTTTGCCAATGTCAAGTATGTTCAGTGCCCACACTTAAAGCTGTGGAGTGCACCTATAATTTAGCCCAGATTTGGAATTTAGAGTTATATACATAATACAGTAATAATTACTACAGTTATAAGAAAATATACATACTATCATATACTTATATTATTTTTATTGAGAAAATAAGCTAACATTTTCAATACATTAAAATCAGAGTAAGCTAATAGACTCTTTAAATTACAGGGAAGATTAATTTTGAAATTTTTGAGATTATATAATAAGTCATATAAGCAAACACGGTTTAAAGGACATTCGAAAAACAAGTGATCAACAGAGCCAGACTCATACCCGCATTGACAAGACGGGCTATCTTTGACCTTTATTCTATATAAAAACTCTGGAGAGCACACATGACCCAGCCTAAGGCGGATTAAACAGCTAGTTATCTTCTTTTTGAATTTCAGTTTGAAAAACCAAGGCTTACGGTAAATTTTTTGCTGAATTTGGAAGAATTGCAATGTGTTATTGGTCTCCCAAAGATCAGACCAATCAATGTACAGTTTTGTCGAGGAGACTTCATCTAAATCGCTACTGAAACATTTGAAAGAAGATTTATTGCCATTTATAACTGCATCCTTTGCAGCGCTGTCAGCTATTTCATTACCATGAATGCCCTTATGACTCGGGATCCATGATAACTGCACTTCTAAGTTTAACACATGACAGGCAAACAGGGCTTCTTTAATAATGCAAACAACCGTGGATTTGGAACAATTTTTTATAGAGTTACAGGTAATCGCCTGAATGGAGCTTAAACTATCTGAAAATATAACTGATCTAGGCACCTTGTGCTCTATTATATATTTAGCTGCCTTTAATATAGCAACGCATTCTCCTGAAAAAATAGAAGAAATTGATGGGAGCTGGGCGGCTACCGCGAAAATCGAAATTAGTAAATTCGAAGACAAGAAAATCCGATCGATAGAAAGTCACGTACCCTACCGGCAACCATCATCGATTTCGAGGTCGAAACTTCGAATCCATAGAATTGACCGACGTGACTGGAAGAATGAATGAATAGTGAAGTAACGCTTAAGCACCGCTTAAGCGTACATTACACGCATTGCTAAAAACCGGTATATTATTAACCAGCTTAATACTGGGTCAAAAATACACAAATATTTAGATTTTCATACGGATAGCATGTTACGATATTAAAACAACTCTGTAAGGCAAGTTTTACTACTTATTTTAATTTTTATTTGTGTTTGATCAATGAGCAAGTCACGACACTACATGACGGCTACTTTTTTAAATTGAAGAATATATTGTAGACAAAAGCATATACATACAGCCTTGACAAAGTTTCTCGACTTATTTAAATGAAAAATTAAATTATTCATTTCTATTTTAATAATCGCTACAACACAATATATCTTAAATGAGTAATCATAAATGTTATCGGCTAGAATTGTAAATATGACTACTTAAATAATGTGGTAGGGAAATTTAATTAATACTGTCTACCTAATCTACGAATATACATAATTATGAAGTATTATGTAGGTAGTGTAGGTGTAAAACAAGCCCACGGGCCGTCTAACGTTAAGAAGCTACCGTAGCCGATCAATTTCTGGAAATTCAGAGTTTCATCTGCGCATTTATGTCCCTCTGACCCTGCAGAACAAGGGGAACATGTTCTTGACTAGAATAAATAGAACACGGCGTTCAGCAATAATTTCCGTATATAATTATCAGTTACTACTTTGCATTAGTCAGGGCCTTACTTATAAATTTAAGGTTGGTGGTTGGTATGGTGAATAAAATACAACATGTTATTTTCTCAGTTCACATATTTATTAGTTAGGTTAGGTAATTAAATAATTGAACATCTTCACTACATTCGTATTTTTCAAAAGTTTTCCATGAATACAGTATATTTTTATTGATGGTTGTTGACTGAATGGTTCAGCTTTAAACTTTGTATTACATTTCATAGAATCAAGGAAATACCTATTACAAGACTAATTTCTGTTTTTCTTTATATTAAAAATTTTTCTCAAGCAAAAGAAATCCTATAGATACCATTAATTCAAAATTCACTGACAAATTTTATTGTTGGCAGCAGGAAAATAAAATGCGCCCTACTGGACTGAGACAGTTTGTTAGCGCAATGCGTTCAATACATTTATTTTGTGATAGATGACAATGGTTTGGAACAACCTGTATGACCCAGGTATTAAATTTCTATATTAAGAAAAAGTGGAATAGGAGCTTATACTATGTAGAAGAGGTTTGTTTGTACAGTGGCGTTCAGTAATCCGTAGGTATTAAGACTATATTAAATTAAATTATATTAAATTTTAGACAGGCCGCTGATGTTGCTGATAATCGCTAACAATCATATCGACGATGCAAGATGCTCAAAAACATCGAAACGTGCACTCTAACGCCATAGTATGGAGGCCTGCTCAGTTAGTGAGCAACTTGGCGCTCCAATATATCTGATTGCAACTGTACTCTTACATCCAAATCAAAGTTCACTTCAAACACAGTAATACCATTATAAAATTGAGTATTATAAGTACTTTACTAAAATTTGCTTGAATTTTACAATGTAAGTAGGTAAGTGCCTATTTATATTACTAAGTGCCTACACATTTGGTTCAGATCAGGCTGAAAATTAAATAAATATAAAGTATTGTAATGGGACATTCCGACACAAATCTTACCTACTCCAACGCGATAAGCTCAAGTACAGCGGTTTGTATTGTGGGTACTTAGCGAATATACCACGTAATTTTTTAAACACTGGCTAAATTTTGGTGAGAAGGGAAGAAAATCCAGTTCCATACATTTCACCTACCTACTAAAATATTGGAGTTCGTATAAAACAGCCGATTTATTGTCACTATTCAAATGTTAACCCCATAGTAAAAGTTCTTGGTGACCTCAGATATGAACCCTCTAATTAGGACACAAGGTGGAAGTACTAGTGCCTGACGCTGTACCAATACTTATCATCATAGATTGAGTTGCCATTGATAAGATAACATCAACTATTACAGCATTTAAACGATGAAACATTTGTGCGCCTTTAATGATGTAGGTACTACTAGGTACATAGCAATTTCAAAATAGCTTATTTCTAAATTATTTGCATTATTTTAAGATATGCTAACATTTATTAGGACTGAAAGTTAATATTTCAAACTCCCAATATTTGACATTTGTCATCTATTGGGACTGCCAGCAAAAGCACATGTATTTTACTGGTATAATCGAATTGACTATGAAAATATATAATTTTGTAAAATTTCGATATTGTCACATTTGCCACCCTATAAAATAAATACTATTTAAATTATAATTGGATGTCATATACCAAAGAAAAAAATGACCTAGATCACCAACGTCCGAGGTGGGAATCGAACCCACGTGCTCACCTTTCGCGGCTGATGTCTGCACCGCTCGGCCAATCGGTCTTAGCAACCACCAGTCAATGTTCTCGGTGCGGCGTCATATATTTATAATTTATATAGTATTAAGTAGTGTGACTACTGGGGAAAAAATAAAAATACAAATCAAAATATTTAGTTAATAAATGATTTGATTTGAGTTTTCACAATATCTTTAATAGATGGCAGCACCAGCTCTCTAGCTATTCTAGAAAAATTGAAACGTATTCTGGTAGGAGGTGCAGGCATGTATTGCTTGCCCTTAGAGTTAGGAGGCGCCTAGCATTGTAAGGGATTGCATATACCCGAGAAAATTGACTGGTGGTTGTTAAAACCGTATGGCCGAGCGGTGCAGGCATCAGCCGCGAAAGCTCAGCACATGGGTTCGATTCCCATCTCGGACGTTGGTGATCTTGGTCGTTTTTTCTTTGGTATGTGACATCCAATATTTATAATTGATATAGTATGTATAGTCTCAACTGGGGAAAAAATAAAAACACAAATCAAAATATTTAGTTAATAAATGATTCGATTTGAGTTTTCACAATAACTTTAAATACTATTTAAGTATCAAAACCATGAAACTCCTCTCCTAAAACACATGATAATACTTTAGGTAGATTTATAAATAATATCGCGATTAAATATTTTTTGTTAACATATTACGTACTGGCATCTACTTCTACCTCATAAATACAAATATCCTTGACAAGAACAAATATTATTATGGTAATACACAATGCCAATGTGGTGACGGCAGTAAGAATACATTTGCCACTACCCCAAATCTTCCTAAGGGATTGAAGTGTCACCGACCATTCTTTGATAGAAGATTGAGGATGGGCAGCAGCGTCATCATAGTGGACACATTACTGCGATCGCCAACCCGCTTGCCCAGCGTGGCGATTATGGATATTTACCTCCTAATGCGTCTATGATGATGATGATGAAGTACACAAAGAGATGCCCTAATCTGTATTCGAACTCGGGACCTCCAGCTTTGCATGCAGGCTGTTGTAATGCAATATGTTACCGACTGAGTTAACAATCTAATTACTTATATTATTATGTACAATCTGAACTATGCTAAGTGAACTCTGATTTAGAAGTATCTACGACAGCGGCCTGTGTAAACTTAATAAATAAGAGCATTTCTGCTGATCTCGCTATTTTGAATCCGCAGTGGTTAGATTTGGTTTGTAATCTTAAATCTTTTTCTCTTGCTCTGAAAGCAGCGTTGTTGTACGATATAAATTTTATCGTTGAAGATCGTTTACGCCGTAGTGTGTTGCCGGTCGCCGACTTGTCTCCTGTCCCCATTATGATCTGAAAATGATAATATTAGAATTAAAATACACATAGGTCACTAAAATTTTACCTAAAACTATAATAGACAACTGTTGCAATGTTTAGTACTGTTAATACCTTTGGGTCCCTAAATAAAAAAATTGAATCATCATTATCATATAAGCCGAAAATCGTGCACTAAATTAGAATAAGAAAAAGTAATTAAATTTGACTTAAAGACGTAAATTCAAATGAACAATACTTGAATTTACATTGTCTCTGTATTCATTTATTTCGGAGATATCTAGGTAATCTAGGTATGAATGTAATGTTTGCAACGATTTTGATGAAATTTGCGGTATAGGACGAACAATTAAAAATTATTTCTAGGAAATGCGGGGTGGGTATGTGCGTGCCCATTGAGGGTCCACGTTGGAATTTCGAGCTTTCGAATGTGTCAATATTTAGTAAAAGTTCTCAAACAATTGTAAATGTAACCTTTAAGTAATTTGTAAAATTAGCCACTCCAAACTCCAAAGTTACGTTCGGTTAAAGGTGGACCCTCAGTCGTGACTACCAGTGGCCTATCCCTAGTGGCGTAAAGTTTTGTGGCTTATGTCCCTGGTATCCATATTTGATAATTCACTTAAAATTTACAACTGCTGTAAATGCCTACATTTAGTAAAAGATTTGTAAAACTAATTTTATTTATTGTGACTTCTTTCTGTTAACGCAATAAGAAAATGTGGCTTGCCGAATATGTGGTCCCTCAATTGATCGCGATAAGTCACATTAAGGGATAATTATGAATGGTATTATATATTTTACAAAGAAATATTTTATTTCTGACATAAATAGAAGAAAAATGTAGCAGTAGTAGTAATCATACTATACGACATTATTAAGTTTAATCTTGGTAGAATAAATGGCAAAAGGGGAAGGGGAACAAGGAGATATACCTGGCTGGACTAACATAAATAACTTAATATATTTTTCGGTTACCGCGAGGATTATACATAAATAAATAAATATCTTGGGACATCTTACACAAATCGACCTAGTCCCACGGTAAGCTCAATTAAGGCTTGTGATGTGGGTACCAAGCGACAATATATATAATAGATAGATACATGGTATATTGTTAGCAGTTACTCTCATTATGCATGTTGAGTTTGCCTGTAATTGGGTGAATACTCGAGCGATTTGTTATTACTGGCATGTTTATCTTCAAGTATTAATATGTATTACACCTGTTGGCGAACCTAAAATAAAAATAAATAAAATAAAATACATATAGGTACTTAAATACATAGACAACCATGACCAAGGAACAAAAATATTTGTGATAAATAAATACACAAATAATGCCCTCGCCGGGATTCGAACCCGGAACCTCCAGCTTCGCAGGCAGGGTCACTACCAACTAGGCTACGGAGGCTGACAATGAAACAAAACACATGAAATAAAACTATGGAAAACGGATAAACACGCGTATATTAATTGAATTTAACTTCATCTCGACGTTTCGAACACTTTACAGGGTTCGTGGTCTGCGGGCGACTACAATTAATATACACGAGGTTATCCGTTTTCCATAGTTTTATTTTATACCTAAAGTAACTTATGTGATTTCTGATATCAAATGCAGTGCGAGGTTATTAGTGACTCAGGAAACACTGTACTTATATAAATATTTGTGACAAATACACAAACAAATGTCGTCTCAGGGATTTGAGCTGGGTACCTCCAGCTTAATAGGCAACTATTAATTAACCAACGAAATATGGTTTATTCCTTAATGAACGAACCATATCAATATATAGAGATTTTAATCAATAAAATAACTCAATAATTTACCTTATCTTGCCAGCTAGCACTAGCTTTTCCTATTGTGTATAAAAATCCAATGTGTTTCTCAGCCAAATCTGTAATTTTAAGTTATAAACATTATAGAAATTATTGATTTTTGACAGCTTTCAATAACCACCTAACTGCTGCCTATGTAGTGAGTTTCAAACCCAGTAAGGGATGTCTTTGAGTGTTTATCAAAAAGTTTTGATTCTTATGATTAACCAAGTTTGTGTTCTAAAAGTGCGTAATTATAGAATAATGCATATTTATCATTGAATAGGTATCTTAAAAAGAATAAAGGGTCTCAAAGAAAGGTTTTTTGTAACCCTTAAATTGGCAATAGCCTCATCGCCATTATAAAAAAAAAACAAAAAGTGAGTCGAAGACTATGTTCATTGTGACGAACATTGCCAAATTACGGGCTAAAAGGGTTAATATTCAGCCTCCATAGGCGTAGCCTAGTTGGTAGTGACCCTGCTTACGAGGCTGGAGGTTCCAGGATCGAATCCAGCCGCATTATTTGTGAATTTATTTATCACAAATATTTGTTCCTTGATTGTGGCTGTGTATGTATTTAAGTATCTATATGTATCTCTATTATATACAGGGTGATCAATCCAAATGGGTCAGTATGGAGGTTTTGGAAACCACAACAGATAGCTAAATCTTGCCTTTGTCTACTTAATAAAACAGACGAAGAAAACAGAAACATATAAGTACCTAAACTAACTTATATGAATTTCGATTTCACTTTAGAGGCATTCCATTGTATTGTGATTTCTGATATCAAATTCAGTGCGAGGATATTAACGATTCAGGAAACACCGTGTATAAGTAAAGTACACAAACAAATGTCCTCGCAGAGATTTGAACTTGGAACCTCCAGCTCTGTAGGTAGAGTCACTAGGATGTTTCATTATTCATACACCAATGAAATACGATTTATTCCTTAATGAACCATATCAATATAGAGATTTAAATCAATAAAATAACTCCGTAGCCTAGTTGGTTGTGATCCTGCCTACAAAGCTGGAGGTTCCGGGTTCGAATCCCGACGAGAGCATTATTTGTATATTTATTTATCACAGATATTTATTCCTTGGTCATGGCTGTCTATGTAGGTATTTAAGTATGTATACGTATCTATCTTCGCCTGGTACTCACATCACAAGCGTTAATTGAGCTTACCATGGGACTAGGTTGATTTGTGTAAGATGTCCCAAGATATTTAATAATAAAATAACTCAATAATTTACCATACCTTGCCAGCTAGCACTAGCTTCCCATATGGTGTATAACAACCCAGTCTATTTCTCAGCCAAATCTGTAATTGTAAGTTATAAACATTATAGAAATTATTTATTTTTCACAACCACCTAATCAATGCCTAGTCCTTATCAAAAAATTTTGTTTCTTAAATATGGCCGTTTTTATATTTATTTTGTATTTAACTCATTTAACTTGTAATTATAACATGGCTGATCCATATAAATACTTATACATATTAGTTGATATACAGATACATTGTTTGATGTATAGAGTTGATGTACAGATACATTGTTTGATGTATAGGTAGGCATTCAGATAATTTGTTACATTATTCCTGGTTTACTGTTGAACCCAAAAACCACATTCATTATTATTGCTCAGTTTTACTAATAAAGTAGTAGATCATGTAATCAAAACATTTATAAAAGCAAGATAATATTAGATGTATTATCTGTTGGTAATCCTAAATAATCCTAATAAATATTAATTGTATCTTTTAAATGTTGATTTATATTCTTGTACACTGACTTGCTTGTATGCAAATAAATTATAGATATACCTACATATATTTTAGCATTTCTTTAATGACCACAGTTATTTATTGTAATCTTTTTTGTTTATGTGCAATGAAGTTATACCTACAGTATATAAATACATATATAACATGCATACATTATATTGTATCACTGTTTTTACACCATATAAAGAACCATAGCTTCTTAGAAAGGTTAATATTTGAGCGATGTATGGCAGCAAACAAAAGGAGATAGTCAATGACCTAGGAGGTGTTTACAAATTTTCCATTCATTACATTACACAGCTGTTTCTCGCAATCTTCATCTACCAGCCGCTTGTGCTTTACCAGTTAACTACACATATAAAAAAAATACAGTTGATAACTTTCACTTTTTAGAAATGGTGAAGTCGGTGAAAAATTCATTACATTTTAAAAACAGAAAATCAATGCTTGGATCTGTTTCAAAATAATTTTACGTTGGTTATTATCTAGCTTGTATTATTGTATGTAAGTGGAATAATCTTAATTTCTGTAGGTACCTAAAAAAATTTGCATGATAAAGTTCTTTACTGGCAAAATGAATTTTTCATTTTGACATATTGAAAATACTACATATAAGCACAATTAGCATAAAGGACTTTTTTATAAATTGTGCTACCTAAAAAATTAAAACAAATGTACATTGTAATTGATACCAGACACTACTACTTATACCATCAAGTTAGAATCAAAAGTGTGTTTTTGACAGATCAATAAGACCTTAGGAATTATTGAAATCCACGAAACACCCGGGATCCATCAATACCCATCCCTTATCAAGTACCATCGGTGCCAGTCCACCACTACTTGTGTTTTTGCACTTTCGTAAAGGAACATACCTTGTTGGCAGAATTGATGCCGTGGTTATTTGATTGATTTGTGACAACAATCACAGGGAGATATTCCGGTTGCCTAGGTGTTTACAATTGTTTCTCGCAATCTTCGTTTATCACCGGCATGTCAGTCGCACTTTCTTCTGCTGTGTTATCTTTTCAATATGGAAATATAGTGTGGCCTTATAAATACGTTTTACCTGAAACGAATAATAAGTATAGTAACTTAAGTATATCATAATCGTTTCTAATTCGAACGCGTATGCAATCAATCATACTTACGTAGTAAATAACCAAATCACAATACGAACAAGTGATTCACTCTCACAGATTTTAAACAATAACATTACGTTTTGAATGCTGGCTTTGTAAATGAGAGCTCTACATGACAAAGCCCTTGATTTCCAGGCATATTTAAATTTATTTGTAGTTATTTTGATTCTAACCTAACACACGAATTGTAGGTATGACACTTAATACATTAAGATGGAAAATAAATTGCCAGACGATCAAATAAAAAACCCGGGAGACGTGATTAGAAAAAAACTAGTTTTTCAATAAATACCTGAAAAATAATTACAGATAAATACAGTAGTTGCGTTTTGTAAATATATTTTGTGGAGGATCTTCCAAAAATGTCGGAAACTACAAGAAAAAAAAGCCGTAGGAAACGTAAAAAAGGGTGTTTTTTGGTAACATTTCCAATTTTCGATCGTAACACGTTAACTCTTGAGTTGCCGTGGAATTTGACAGTTCAAATCGGGTTCAAATGTCAAATTATCGAAGTAAGTTCCTTCGATATGGCACTTCGCGGTAAGCTATGGACAGTAACTTCGATCCATAGGATGCTTCGATCGATCGATCGAATTCGCAAGTGGTTCGCGGTAGCATTCGCTGTCAAATGCCTTCGAATTTACTAATTTCGATTTTCGCGGTAGCCCCCCTGATATTTGTGAATCGATTCCAAATTGTCATGGACAAATGCACAACCAACCAAACTATCATTAATTTTGGAAGCATCAGTGAAAAATAAATCCCATCCAGACCATTTGTTTCTTACAGCTGCCAAAAACTTTGAATTGATTTCAGATGAGTTACGGTCAACGCCAATGTTAACTGATTTCTGTTGGAAAGTTAGGGCAGCAAAAGGAACTGTATAAATAGGAAGCTTAGAAAATTTGTGTATATCCACATCTATGTGATTTAATCTGGTTAAACTAGTAATGAGATTCGGTTTTGGCTTACCAACCCATAAACGATTAGTATCTACACGATCATTTAATAGCTGCAATTTAAGGAAGAGGGGGTGATTCTCTAACTGAGAAATACGAAATAAATATCGGTCCGCTAAATACTGTCGGCGAATTTTTAACGGAGGGTCAGCGCATTCTACTTGAAGCGCTCTAATTGGAGATGATTTCATAGCACCGGTAACTATTCTAAGAGCTTTAGATTGGATCCTATCCAATTTTTTTAAATCCTTTTTAAAACATGGTTCTAAAATAATAGAACCAAAATCAAGAAGGGACCTAACTAAGGCGTTATACAGCAATTTCTGTGAATAAGGGTGGGCTCCCCACCAGCATCCAGATAGGGCCCGAATTATGTTTATATTTTTTTCGCACTTTCCAACCGCAGTTTTAATATGCTCCACCCATGATAATTTTGAGTCAAAGATAACTCCTAGAAATTTTACATTATTACAAACTGGAATAGCTTGTGAGCGAAATGAAATATTCACTTGGGGGCTGTTTCGAACCCTTGTGAATACCAGAGCAGCGCTCTTGGATGGTGATAAACCTAAACCATGAGCATCCAACCAAAGCCCTAAAGAATTAAGAGCGCAATTGATATAATTCGATGCGTCAGTGATGTGTCTGTGGATTGCGTATATAACGATGTCATCGGCATATTGCAAGATATTACAATGCTGGTTAATAGATTGATCTAAGTCAGAGGTATAAATGCTGTAGAGCAAAGGACTTAAAACGGACCCTTGTGGTAGTCCTCTCCAAACTAGTTTCGGCTTATCACAAGCAATATTAGCTCTTAATGATATTGTCCTGCCGGAAAGGATATTATTAATAAATAAGACTACCTTTTCAGGTATCTTAATAGTGCGCAACTTTTTGCAGAGTACCGGAAGAAGGACATTGTCATAGGCAGCTGATATATCTAAGAAGGCAGCAACTACCGATTGATTTTGCGTAAAGGCTAACCTGATATCTGTCGATAGGATTGCATGACTATCGGTAACACTTCTTCCCTTTCGAAAGCCAAATTGAGTTTCTGAGAGGAAACCCGCATTTTCAACATACCATTCTAATCTGTTTTTAAGCATGTGCTCAACTATTTTACATAGAACCGAAGAAAGAGCAATAGGCCGGTATGAGTTAAAATTTTCAGCGTCCTTTCCTGGTTTAAGAATTGGTAGGATGATTTGATGCTTCCATGATACTGGAATGTCACCATTTTCAAAAATGTTATTAATTAACCCTAAAAAGAAATCTTGACATATAGGGCCAGCTTTTTTCAAGAAGGAATAGACAATACCATCCGACCCTGGAGACGAGTCAGATACTGCAGCCAACGTAGTTTTTAGTTCATCCAAACTGAAGATTTTATCTAAAAGGTTATCGGAATTATTAAATGAGTACAAAAATGGAATGTCAAAAACGTTAGGGACCGATGGAGGAGCTAATTTATTTAAAAAGTCATTTGTCCAAGTAAAAGACGAGCCTGAGGCTGATGAAGGAGCAACACCCCTATGAAATCTTCGTATATTCTTCCATACAAATGTTGATGGAGTGGAAGGAGAAATAGATTCGCAGAACGATGTCCAGCCCTCAGATTTTTTTTTTGATAGAATTTTTCTGCATTTCGCTCTAATCTTTTTAAATGCAATATAATTCTCTATAGTAATATTATTGACATATGTCAGCTCTGCCTCATTCCGTTTCTTTATTGCAACGGAACACTCGTCATCCCACCATGGTTGAGAGGGTTTATTTTTACGACTTAAAGTTGATACCTTAAGAGAAATCGACTCCTCTGCAGATTTGTGGATAGCTGAAACAAATGCCTCATTGACATAGTTTATATTTATATGGCTGGTTGTGGAAAGAGTCTGAATATTATTTTCTAAAGATGAAGAATATTTATCCCAGTCTGCTTTGGGTAATCTATACCTCAGTAATGGAGGAAGGGATTCTGCGTTTTTATTTCCAGGGCATGAAATGAATATAGGGAAGTGATCGCTATTATGAGATAAGGAAGAAATCTTCCACAATAGTTGAGAGGCTAAATTTGTAGAACATAGGGTTAAATCCACCACTGAGGAATTTTGATTAGGACCCGTCCGTCTTGTTGGACTGCCGTCATTTAAGCAACAAAGCTCTAATTTGTCCATTAAACTTAGTAAGAACCTGCCATTGCCATCAGTAGTTCCGGAACCCCAGCAAACATGATGACAGTTGAGATCTCCCATAATGACAACTGGTTTGGGAATGTCCTTGACTATGGCATAGAATTCTGACAAAGAACGAATAGAAGGGTGAGGAATATATACAGAAACATATGATATTTTATTAATAAGTGCCGCAACGATATAAATTTCATTAGAGTGTACTGGAATTTGGATTATTTTAAAAGGAATTTTATTTTTTATGAGAAGGGCAGACCCATCCCAACCATCCACCCTGTCATCTCGGAGGGCATGAAACCCCAGCAATTTGAAGAATTGCTGAGGTTTTAGCCAAGTTTCAGAAATTGCGAATATGAAGGGACTATATTTGTTATTAAAAAACGACAGTTCAGATTTCTTATTAGTTAGACTACGCGCATTCCACTGGACTGCTGTATACATGCTGTAGTTTTTTATTAATAATGAGACATATTGAATTGATTTTGGAGACAACGTGGTACGGTAAATTTTCTATGCTAAGGAGCGTTAGTAAGGTGTTTAAGAGAGTGTCAAGAGTTCTGTCACTGGAAAGAGAGCTATCAATGGGAGAGTCGGTAGCGTCATGCATGACAGATGTCATCGTGACTGAGCTATCACTGGCGTCACCATTATTAGCTCCGCGGAGTGCGCAGCCATTCTGAGGAGCCGGGATGCGATAATTGTTAATTATGTCTTGATGGGCTTTTTTATCATAACCTTCTTGAAGAGGAGTTCTCGGTTTTCTAGTTAAAAGAATCGTTTTTTTATAAGACGACGAAACAGTTTCAGCGTAAGAGCGTTTAGAAGTCGGGAACCGCTGAGACGCCTCGCTAAACGAAATAGCCTCTTCAGACATGGCGGCCTTGATTTTGTGTTGTCTATCAAATTCCGGGCAGGATTTATCTGTTGCAGGGTGTGAACCAGAGCAAAACAAACAGGTCGCATCATTGAATGATGTGCAAACCGAACTTAGATGGGGAAGACTACATTTAGAGCAACGAGGCTGGGACCTACAGTTTGCCATGACGTGACCATATCTGCAGCATTGGTGACACTGGATTACGGGGAAATTGTATTTTTCCGTTAAAAAGGAATTATGAAATAGAAATACCCGTTGCGGAATTTTTTGTCCATCAACAGTGAGTACCACGGACTCCGTGGCAACCCACTCGTGTACTTCCCCTACCTTCTTTTTAACATTCAGCCGCCTAGCTTTTAAAATCTTTCCAAAACCTTCGGGGGTTGCGACACTAGACACAATCTCCTCATTGGTCAGATCTTTAGGAACCTTTCTGATAACAAATAACCTGCAAACGTTGAATGAGGGTATGAAAGCTAGGTACCGTGAGCTCTCCTCACTGCTGAACTAAACTACTACTGTCTAAAGACCTGTTTGCGTATAGACCATGTGAAAACTCCAAACTAATACGATTCCTGCCAATTTTCTTAATTCCGCCTTGGACCAAACCTTTTATATTTTTTTCCCATACGTATTTCCCAAATTTTACTGGATGAAGAGATGGGCTGTTATTTATTTCGCCTGTCGAGTCCGTTTTTAATTGAATGTGGACCACGAAAGGTCCACTATCATTGTATGTGTAACACTGCCTCCCGACGGGAGGCGCCGCTGTCGCCTGGGGTCTAGTTGTCTTTTGTAGCTTATTTTTAGTAAGGTCATCGGTGGCTACATAGTTTAAATTTGTTGCTGATGATCTTTTAAGTGACCCCGTGCGCGGTCTAGCTAAGGAAAACTCTTCGCTGTCGGAATCTGGGAATACAGTCGCGGTTTTATCTGCCTCTGATGGACTTTGAGGGGAATTAATTTCCATATCTAAAGGATCGCCGGCCGGCCCTGGTGATGGGCTTGTAGAACCCATCACCCCGCCGGCCCCCACGGAATGACCCGAACCAAACAGAATATAAATTAACTACAACAAAAATAAACAATCAATTAATTAACTACCCCTATCTACATAAACTACTCCCTAAAATAACTAAAATAAATTTTTTTCTCCAGAAATATTTTCAAATGACGTTACCCGTCCCGCACTCCACAGAGAAAAAAACCATTTAGTATTTATCAAACCGGAATCAAAAGGGGATTTGAAAGTACCTACTTACTGTTGACACAACAAATGACAACATTTACCAAGAAAGGAGTTGTTTATAGATATATTCAGTGATTTATTCATCTATTGCTATATTGTCTGTAAGTTTTCGCACTTAAACTATGAATCTATGAATATATCCTAGATTGACTTATACACTGTTGTGTCAACAGTACGTTCGAATCCCATTCTAATCGCGGTTTGTTAATAGATACCTACTTTCGTAGTCAGGAGTTTTGTCCACCTGTGGTGTGGACTGAAATGGGCTGATGTACGTGTGTGTGTCAGTGCAAGTAACCCGGTTCCTAGACAAGGTCATTAGCAGAGTACCTATTATGCTGTTTGCATCCAATGCATCATTTCAATAGCGGATTCCGGCCACTATGAACAGTATGAACCTGTAAACAGATTGTTGCCGTTAGTCCTTGTTTCACATCATTTAAGTATCAATTACTGTTTCCGTTGGTTCTGCACCGTTGGAATGATAAAGATAGGTGACCAAATTTTACTTGCAAATTACACGAATATACCGTCATACGAACACATAACCAAAATGTCAAAACAAAATTTAAACTTTACGCACATGGGTGTAGGTCTACATTGCTTCGTGGACCATGACTTATCTATCGGTCTTTTGCGACGCACCTGCGGTGCCAAAATACCAGTCAATGGCGTCCGAAGGGAACAACAGGGAACTATATTAACGAGTTTGTAAATGCGTTATTATGATTTCGTTAGCTACATGAGACGAAACTTGAACGAAACCGGAGTGGCCACGGAGTGGCGAGATTAACATGCACACACTCGTTCTTCTATATCGACCAGTGTATACAAGCGACATAAGATATGGTAGAAATGCATTCGCATGGTAGAAATTACATAATGATAACTGGCAACATTATTTCCAGCTGACAGTGACACTAATGACAGCCAGTATCACCCAAAGAGTATTGTAATATAATATGAATAAGAGTGGCAACTCTGCGGTCCGTCTTGCATGTATGGGAAGTGCTGCCACCTGCGAGTTTGGAGTCGGAACTAAAGCTGTGTATATATACATACCTACATATATGCCTATATATGCCTATTTTTCTTCAGTTGAGCGGGAATTTCATCCGCGCTTAGCACGCGTACTGTATCTGTGTTTGAAAACTTGCTAAATTTACTTAGTGTAAACACTACGAAATTGCAAGCTTTCAAATACAGCTACAGTGTAATGCTAAGCGCGGAAGTTTTGATTCCCTTGTTACAGATTTTTGAATGAACTAAAACTGTTCATTGAAAAATTTGTTTCAGGGATATTCAGCTAAAGGAGAGAAATAAAATAATAGTTATGATTTATTTTTTTAATTGTTTATGCTTGTTATAATACAACTGAGCTGCTTTTTTCACAGGTTCGTTACCATTATAAGTAAATTTGCCTTCTAATATTCCATTCACCGACCGGCACCAACTATAAATAATAATATTAATAGTAGTGTTTACAAAACATTCTTTTAATTGTTGAGAATGGGCAGTACAATCCATAAAGGAAAAATCGGTTATAATTTCGACAAAAGCTATTATTCTCTCTTTTAGGTTCTTTTCGTGGCAATCGCTGTTTAGGAAGCCAACTGTCGTTTTTTGGATGTCATGAAAGCAAGCTACTAGACAATCCGATGGATATGATAGCCACGCTTTACCTTTCTCAAATTCCTTCGCATGTAGGTACCTGTATTTTTCGTTTTTGGAATCACCCAATAGCTTGCTTTTACATTCTTTACACCCTTTAATAACTTTTTGCAAACATTTCGATAAGGCCCACCCGCAGACATACGTTCTTTGATCAGCCCCAGAATCTGTAAATTCATCTAACAATGTATCTAGAGGCTGATCAATTACAATGTTTTGGGATTGCGAGGGAACATTTACATTGTTTTTATTTTTAATCAAAAAGGAAAGTGACTGCAAACAGTAATTCATGTCTTTCTCACAATTTGCGTTAATAGAATGATGGCTACTTAAATTATTTAACAACAGGGTTTTAAATGCTCCCTCGAACCCCATGCAGTTGGGTGCAATATTTCTAACACCCAAACTACGTATGCTGCCAAAAAAGTTTTCTAGTGGGTCCTGATTAAAGTTTCTTGTAAACATGGCATCCAATGCGTATTTTTTTGACAACAATTGCCATAGTGATTTAATTCCTTCTATAGTTTTAATAAAGTTATTTATAGTTGGTACATGTTTTACACTTGGTCCGTCAGCTCTATTCACTATGAATTTAACAGATTTTAATGTTTGAAGTCCCTCTTGCCAAAGCGCATGGTGAGGAGAGTTTCTTTTAACAGCTGCTCTATATTTTTTACCCGAGGATACCGAGAAGCTTGACGCGTTAAGTGAATCAAATAGTTTATCTATTAGAGACACGAAAGGAATTATATCCATATATTCTTGTGGCACTTCTTTTCGGGCAACTAGATTGTCTGTCGCTACAGCCATGCTATGGCTGAGCACTTGCGCAGCATTTTTTACCCTCAATTTTTTAATTTTTTTTGGATCAATATGCTCTTGATTTATTTTAGGCAATAATCTCAACTCACCATGCGACTTATCGGCAGCAAAAATATTAACAAAATACTCCCACTTAATTTTCTTTTGTTGGTTGTTATGCATATATACGATATCTTTATTTAACAAATTATTTCGAACTCCCTTTAGCAAATGAGGGACATCAAACAATGGTATTATTTCAAGATCATTTACAATAATCACATCATTTTTCCACTCCTTTCTCTCATTGAAATATTTACATTTGGCCTCTGCTATTAAATCATTGATACAGGCTGAATTAGGAGATCCTTGGTCACAAACGGTTGCCACAATCTTAAGCCCCGTAGCCTGCACATTAATTATTACCTCCTTTAATATTTCTTTAAGTTTTTGTGTGGACAACCGTTGCGTAAAATAATATGCTACTGGCTGCTTAAAATTTTTTTTGACGCCCTTTACCATAAACACTAAGGCATGATTGGCAAAATTTTGCGTTTTATAATTGCCCAAGTTTTCGAAACCTACAAGGTCATCTGTGTGAGAATTATAAAATATTTGCGGAGCAATCGACATTTCGTCAAATATTAATGTACACAGACGATCTTGTGGCAGCATTTTTGTTACTGTTGAATGTAATTCTTTGAAAATTATAGGATTTATTCCTGGATTTAGCTTAATTTTCGCCAATAACCCCTTTAATACCTTTCTGGAAGGTAACGTGAAGTGCTGACACATTAAAGCATAAGCTTTGGGGCTCTTTTTATAGAATGATAAAGATAAAACCTTTTCATCTAATGTAAATCTATGTCCCTTCTTTTTCTTTTGCCCTTCTAAACATTGCATTCTGACAAATGATTTTACTGACGCAGACATATTTTGCGTAAATTTCTCGAACTCCTTTCTAGGAGACTGCTTATCCAGGTGCTGAAGACGCAATCTGAAATTCTTCAATTTCTGACGTAACCTGCATATTTCATTTTTCTTTTGCCGAAGCTTCTTTGTGAAGTCCATTCGAGTTTTTTCATGCAAAAACTCGAAAGTTTTTTCTGAAAATAATAAATAGACTATCATTAATATGGATTTCAATAAATATTAAAAGAAAAATGTGGATCGTAATTAAAAACTATCCGATTTTAATTACAATTTACGCCTTTTTATAAGAAACAATATAGTACATTACGATACAAGTGTAAAAAAAGGAAGTTCGAAATGAGTGGCGATAAATGAAAACACGGCCGACAAAACATTTAAGAAGACCCGTGAATGTATTGCACAAGAAAGGCGTCACATCGA
This sequence comes from Thaumatotibia leucotreta, assembly GCA_025490895.1. Lineage (NCBI taxonomy): Eukaryota > Metazoa > Arthropoda > Insecta > Lepidoptera > Tortricidae > Thaumatotibia > Thaumatotibia leucotreta. The sequence goes on along the minus strand of JALPQI010007111.1, from coordinate 13,818 downwards.
CCAAATTGTCAGCCTCCGTAGCATAGTTGGTAGTGACCCTGCCTACGAAGCTGGAGGTTCCGGGTTCGAATCCCAGCGAGGGGGCATTATTTGTGTATTTAATTATCACAAATATTTGTTCCTTGGTCATGGCTGTCTATGTATTTAAGTATCTATACAGGGTGTTTGGTCAGCGGTGTCGGAGCTTTTAAGGGCTTAAACTACAATCAATTTTATCGATAAATTACCATGGATTTTTTTTTGTGCAAACGATAATTAAATGGCGGCAATTTTAAAATTTCAAACAAACGAATACGGGTGCATGGGGTATTTCTGGAATTATACTTTTATTATCGGTCCTATCTTTGCAAAAAAAAACTCGTTCAAATCAAGTAGTATCGCTGCATTTTTGGTATGTTATTTAGAAACATAACAGCTTTGCAACACGACTTGCGATTTGTATGAAAAACTTAGATAGCGGGCCTCCTGCCTTTTGAATTTCGCGTTTTTATTTTCAATTACGAAGTTTACTGACCTGATTTACCCTTAAATTAAAGAATATCAGGTGCGCTATAAGGCCATCATTGCATGTTTTTCGTAGCATAATTAGGTGAGGCGATATTAAGCTGAAAACGTTAGCAAAACTCAAAATAAAGCTAGTTCACAAAAAAGAGTACTTTTGGAAGTCTCGAATCTCTGAAACTATGAGACCTACGGTAATGTTTATTATAGCTCAACTTATTGGAAATTTATTAATCTTTAAACGCTTCTTAACATGTAATGTCAAAAAATGTAAGGTTTTTTTTAATAAAAATCAGAAACTAAAAAATGATTGCAAATTTCGCAGTTTTTCACGTACTACGTAGCTAGCACAACTTTTTTTTTGCTTGCAAAATGTGGTTTTATAGTGTCCTATGGTGTCTAAACAACATACCAAAAATGCAGCTATACTGCATGCTTTGCGAGTTTAATGTAAAGTTTGACCGTACTACATTAGATAAGCAAATAATTAAGCTAATCATTTGACTCAACTATTTCAACAACAAGGCCAAAAAAAATATTAAAAATGAAAAACAGTAACAAATTCACCTTAATTTTTCAATTAATTTAAATTTGCATGAAAACTAGGTGGTTAACATAGGTTTTTGGTAATATTATTTGTTAGTACAGGATTTTAGCTAAAAAATAACACCATAATTACAGTTATACCTTAAGTACTTTAGGAATTACAAGTGCTCAAACATGCACTGGATGGATGGAAGGTGGCCACTTAACTAGTGAGCACACTGCTGACATTCATTTGTTTATGGATTATGCATCGGGAACGCTAAATGTAGCTGTTTTGGTGCATCGAACCCACGTGCTCTCGGGTATATTACGAGTATATAATCCCTTACAAGCAGGGACAGGAACCGTTATTTTCTCCATACAAAAAGAACGGTTTTTTTTTCGCTCTTCGGTATCCTGTATACCCTGGCATCCCAAAGTTATGGGCCATGAAGGGGAAGTACCTTAAATATAGGTAGTGTATTTTGCTGAAAGAAGACATTATGTTATTTTTAAAAGTTAGTAATTCTGCATTTCAAAATTTTCTAAAAATTACTTGCTTCGTCTGGGAATCGAACCGACTTGAATGGAAAACCTCCCCCACTTTTAAATGCCAATTGTAAAATAGCTAAAAAATAATAACTCTTCTTAAATAACATAGTATTTTAAAAGAAAGGAACAACGCGAAATTAATCATTTTAATCATATGAAAAATAAAAACATACATGAAAATGCCGCAGTCAATTAAGGAGGTATTTTTTGTAAATTAATTAATTAAATGCTCAAAATGTGATACTACCTCTTGTCTTTCGCGAATCGCCAAATTGACTCAATCATTTTAAGTTGTTCCTTTCTTTTAAAATACTATGTTACTTAAGAGTTATTAATTTTTAGGTAGTCTTTCGATTGGTATCATAAAAGTAGGATATTTTTTTTTACATTTAAGTTGGTTCGATTCCCAGACGAAGCAAGTAATTTTTGGAAAATCTATGAATGCAGAATTACTAACTTTTAAAAATAACAAAGTCTTCTTTCAAAATACACTATCAAAATACACTATCTAAGATATTTAAGATACTTCCCCTTCATGTCCCATAACTTTGAGATGCCCTGTATAAACAGTAAGTTATGGAGTAATTTAAAAATGTGATATTGTAAATTACATAAAATATTGAGCAGTACTATTTTACACTATTTTAAAATATTGGGCTATTTCGAGGTTTTTGTAAAATACCGATTCCGGTCCCTGCTTACAAGGCTAGGCGCCTTTGACCATAGTAAGCAATACATGCATGCACCTTCTATCAGAATACTATTCAGTTTTCTAGAATAGCTAGGAAGCTGGTGTTACCATCTATTGTATTTTTTTGTGAAACTCAAATCAAATTATTATTTAAATAAATATTCAGTATGTTAGTTTCTACATACAGTATGTTATGCAGTTATTGTAACTTTACATATGGCAAAAACGGACCCATTATAGATTCGTCATGTGCGTCTGTCCGTTCCGTCTGTCACAGCCGATTTACTTCGAAACTATAAATGAGTAATGAAATTTGGTAAGGATATGTGTTGTATGAAATGAACCGATACGTAATTGGCTATGTAAAGTTTTTCGAAGGTATGAATATTATATTTTTCCCTGATAGCCGTCGTCTTAAGGTTCAAGAAAATGCGGCAAGAAAAATATATAATTTATTCACAGTCTTTTTTTAACTGAGTGAGATGACATGATGGGAAAAATATAATATTCATACCTTCGGAAAACTTTACATAACCAATTAACATCAGTGATGCACCACTCCTGCCAGAGAGTGGTTCCTATAGTAACTTTAAAATAATAGTACATTGTGCATCGAGGGAGGTAAAGACGGAATTATTTACGAGAGTGTTAGAAGCCCGACGCCGTAGGCGGAGGGCTTTTAATGACTCGAGTTAGTATTCCACTTACCGACCGTGATGCATACAATGTTTTTCATAATATTTTCTTCGGTTACCGCGAGGATTACACAAGAAATAAAACGGATAAACCGTTTTCATAGTTTTATTTCATTATTAATTAAATTTAACTTCATCCTGACGTTTCGAATACTTTAGTCGCCCGCAGACCACGAACCCTGTAAAGTGTTCGAAACGTCGGGATTAAGTTAAATTTAATTAATATACACGAGTTTACCCGTTTTCATAGTTTTATTTTATTTATTTATTATGTCATGATTTTGTTTCAAAATACCGCCGTGTGGCAGGAGTGGTGCCGATCAATGATAATTATGATACTAAATTGTAAACAATTGGGGTTGAGACCCTCCATATATGTAACCGAGGGGTAGATTTTTTTACAATGTACATAATGCGTGTGGGCTATCAATAGAAAGGACTTTGAGAATGATATAAAGGTTTCTAAAACACATTTATATTTAAGGAATCCGTTTTCGAGATATCAGCACTCAAAGTCTTAAAAAGTGTCCCCCCTCTTTTTCTTAAACTACGCGGTATAAAATAAAAATAAAATGTGTTATGCATATTAATATACTCTTTAAACGATTTTTGGTTTCATTAGATTATCTCTTATAGTTTTTGAGATATGTTGATTTAACTGTATTTTTATGATTAATTGATAATAGCACGGAGCCCTACGCGCGCGATTTAGTCTCGAACTTCGTCGGTTTTTTGAAAGTAGCGAATAGTAAATTTTTAAGTATTGTTGTTTTCATATTTATAAAGGAACACCCGTCATTCTATCACAATCCTTTCCATAGGGCTTGTCCATTAATCACGTCATACGATTTTGGCCTATTTTAGACCCCTCCCTCCACCCCCCATGGTGATACATGGTGATATTTTCTGGACCCCCCCCCCCCCTAGCCAATATGACGTGTAATTTATTGCCAACTTAAGTAGTCCTTTTAATAAAAAACTTTTTTGCTAACTACGAGGTATGTTTAACGTATTGTCAAGTTCGCAAAGTTTTAAAACTTAGTTCAGGGTTTGACATCTAGTTATAAATTATAATTAAAAAGTGTTTTAAAAAAATGCTGTTCAGCAAAGAGTACCAAAAAATTACACGTGATTTGTCCGATGACCCCCCCCCCTCCCCTATGGTGATAATTGGTGATTTTTTCTTGACCCCCCCCCCCCTCCCCCTATACAGTATGACGTGATTAATGGACAAGCCCATAGTATTTTTAAAGTATTTTTTTTACAAGACTTATAAACCAATTAATTATTCTTACCAGCATCAAATTTTTTTCGTGGTAGTCTATCTTGAGACTTATCAGGTACAACTGGACAAGTTGTTTCAGTGGACCCAGATGGAAGTAGTAAGTCTGTCACATCAACTGCTAGTCTAGATGGCCCCGGTACATTTGTTATATCGGTGAATGGCGTTGTTTGGAAATACTCTCGTTGTGGGTGAGTGTAGCTATGATCAGCTTGTACAAATGTCGAGAAACTTTGTCGCACACCTGGAACGCACATATTAAAAAACATTATTAGTTGAATCAACTTAAGATGCATTGGTATACATTATAAGTTTCATCACAATTGTAGAACCAATATTTTTGTATACAGGGTGGAAATTCTTTTTGGGTCAGTGAGGGTAGCTACCAGATCCAGAGTGGCTACGCGAAAATGGTCTTAGAAGACCTTCCCATGATTTTAAATTTATGAAGATTGACGTTTACAGATTTTGGAAAAAACATACAGGGTCATTATTCACAAACAATTTTTTTATGCCAATCGATCCTGTTTCTGTTCAGGATCAAAAGCTTGGGACCAAAAAAAATGTTCGGGTAGAAAAGCCGCGAATCGAGGATTAAAATTCCCATACAAATTGTATGAAAAATAAAAATTTAATTTTTCACGCTAAATTTTTTTATGCCAATGGAATCGTCCATTCCTATCTAGTACCAATAGTTTCCTAGGGGTCAACCTACGGCAATGTACAAAAAAGCCAAAAATAAAGAAAACTGTTTTCATGCACTTACTATGGGAAAAAAGTAAAAATTTAATTACATTATCTGTCACGCTAATTAGTCCTCCTATGCTAAATGGCAATAATACTGTATGAAAACATTAGCAACATTAATTACTTGATAGGAATGGAATCAATTGGCACAAAAAAAACGTATTTTATTTTTTATTTTCTCGATTTTTATTTTAATTATCGATTTGCGGCTTTTCTGGTCGAAAAATTTTTTTTTGCACCATACAAGTTTTTGATCCTGAAGAGAAACAGCATTGATTGGCATCAAAAAAAAAGTTAGCAAAAATGTCAATTTCTCGCACCCTGTATGTTTTTTATAAAATCTGAAAACGCCAATCTTCATTAATTTAAAATCGAGGGAAGGTTTTCTAAAACCATATTCGCGTAGCAACCCACTTGCCCTCACTGACCCAAAAAGAATTTCCATCCTGTATTTGTCAAAATATTGTCACCTATCTATGCAAGAGAGTTCACAAATAAATGAATTGCGGGCAAATGTTTTTAGCTGCAATTAAAGAACGTGCGAAAACGACGGAGCGACACGATAGGATACATAACATGCAACCGTGATTGCCCACCTGGTTTATAAAGCATTACTGAAAAATTCACAAATATTTTAGACGGTGTCCATATGTACATGTATATATACACTCGCGGTCAATGAATACGGGTCAGGTGGATTTTTTCATAGAAAATACTGGAAACATGCTGATTACAAATATTTAAAATAAATATTTATAATACAAGAGGAACCGTTTTTAACATCATTGTATTGGAATATCCCTGAAGTTTTCACCCGATCCGAAAAACACGGAACTTTATCGTCAGATGACTCCGTAGATATAAAAATAGCAACTCATGATTTAAAAACTCGTATTACCATACATTTTAGGTGGTTTTCTTAAACGGTCTACATTTTTGTCTCTACAAACCAACCTAACGACAATTTTAAAGTTTTTTGGATTTATTTATAAATTTAGGGAAATTCCAATACAACCTGAGTTAAAAATAGATTTTACCTACACTATAAATATTTTGAAAAAATATTTGAAATCTGCATGTTTGCATTATTTTCTATAAAAAAAAAAACCACCTGACCCGTATTCATTGACCGAGTGTGTATATAAGATTTTTATTATCTTATCGTTTGGAACATATAAAAATAAATCTGTGTACCTACCATGAACTCAACTAAGTTAAAAGTATAGTATATGCACTTTCTGAAGTACATAGATCTTTTTTTCGCCTATCTATACTATCAAGGGCTGACAAAAATCCCCTCTCACAGTCATCTCTTCCATTAAGCAATTGAGTATACAATTTCTTGCAAGTTTTCAATTAAATCAAAGTAAGCTGAAGCTTGTCAAGATTTTCCTGCTAGTGAGCTAAACTATTAAATTCACACTTTAAGGCCTTTATTCAACATGATTAAATACATATGAAATAATTAGAAGGGACCCGGCAAAAATCAGCTGCTCATTCTTTGAGAACTCAGAGGAGTTTTTTTCCTAGTTATAAATGCACAGAAATTAAAATCAATTTATACTTACGATGTAAGTTCACAGAGGGGATTGCTGACCGCTTTAGACGTCTTCCAGATATCTTGTGTTGGGGATCAAAATGGTGATCACATACTCTTTTATTTTTGTATATTCTAATACTATCAGTTTCTTTCAGTTTATTTCCAATTACTGACACCCAAGCAGTAAAAACATCAGGATGTTTTTCTGGGTGAGGAAAGCGATGTGAGGGCACACCAAGAGTGACTAGAATAATAAAACAAATATTATTTACACAATTGTGGTAATTAAAAGGTAAAAGCAGCCAAGAACACAGCTAGATTAGTGGTGGAATTACAGCTTACAACTAGAATTACAACTGTTAAATAGTTTTTATTTACTAAAAATGTTATTCTAAAGCTGTGTTTGTTCTTTGTTTCTGTTGTTCACTTAGTGTTCTGAGCGAGCATTCCCTTGTTCGTGGGCTGAGGAACGAACATTTTGCTATATGAAATCCTGTTTTCATCTGCCCAAGAACGAACGAATGCTCGCTCAGAACACTAGTTGGAAACACGGCTTAACTGTTCAAAAGCAGTATTATTTTAAAATTAATGCATAGCACTCGACACAATTTGGTTTGTGATTGATGATGGAAAAATTAGAAAAATACCACATGACGCGTATATCTACTCATAACAGCTATAACATCAATATCGATAGATAAAAAAATTATGTTATTCGCTCAAGAATATATAACAAGAAAACATTCTATATCATGGTCTTTTTCGAACGATCTTTCTTTTTAAACTACTAACTTGTGTGTTGTGTTACTATTAATAGTTTTTTAAAGTTTTCATACGCCATTATCATCTGACTGACGAGTGATGTGATAACAGAAAATTACACGCAAAACAAATTCCAACTATTGATATTGAGAAAAGTCTTACTAAAATGCTTATGATTGTTATGATATAACTTTATAAGTTGAAATAAAATTAACTTACCTAAAGGGTCACAGCCATAAACACAATGTTTCTTCGGTATTTCACTCATATTGAAACACCGAAAAGATTACTCGTAACAAGTAAAAACTTAACAAAAAACACAACTATAACGATTAATAACAAGAAACAATAACAGAAACAACAAACAAAAACAAGAATTTCGAGAGAAAACTTCGAAAAGCGCGTCAAGCATCTAAACTTCAAAGAGGCAGAGCTGACAATGATTTGAAATTTGACAAGTTTATGCAAAATGGCTGCCCATTAGTTTCGTAAACACTCGCCAGCGGGCACTGTCTGTAAAGAAAATTGTTGCCACCTTAAGTGTGCCCCCCCTGGTATCACCTCGCTAGTGACAGCGCGAACACGAAATTACGTGACGATTTTTCTTACTTTTCTCATCGTAGAAAACTTGAATAAACAAATCTATCGATTCTGATAATCTAGACGGCCACGATATATATATTACTCACTCTTTGAATACTTCGAAGTGGATTTTTCAGTGATTTTCTCTAATATAAAGTTTGTGTTGTCTATTTTGGCTACACGGAAGTTAATACTGGAATTTTGCGTAAGTAAAAATGCTTTATTTATTCATAACCTAATCGCCTATGTTCTATATATAGCGATTGAGATTTCAGTAGTTAGTTTAGCCTCGAATCCGTTGGTTCAAGGTTGATTTTTAGACTTTGAACTTTTTACGTATGCATATGTTTTTAACTAGAATAGATTATATTAGACCCTGTAACGAGCGACCAAGCGTAAATTAATGTTCGAGCGAGCATTGATCCCGTAGTATTTGCAATCTGATTGGAATCTCATTCGATTTTAGATATCTAATACAGTTTTTCTATAATTTCACAACAAATTCTAGGGTTAATGTGTGTTTAAAGATAAGATAAAGTTGCTAGGAGGCATGCTTGCTTGTAGACGTTGTAAATCGAAACGATATCAGCTTAAGTTATCATTTGTTATGACTTACGTATTCAAATTGTACTTAAGACAATCAACTTATTTATTTACTCTAGAATTTGTTTCATTAAAATTTTAATCAAATAGGTATTTTTGAATATTATAATTAAAATATAAAGACTAAAATATAATTTCAGTACAGATGGTGCTTTTTTACACCTTAGTGCACTAGAAGTGGTTCATTTCTTGTCAGGTTGAAACTTCAAATGGCCACCTGTATTAAAAAACGTCATACTACACACATGCGAAAAGGAGAATCGTATCTTGTGTTGACATAAAACACTCCCTTTGGTTGTGTTTTATTTTATTGCTACTCTTGTTTTCGGACTTGTATCATGCGGTTGTATTTCATTACTTGCTTGAATATTTGAGCCAGGCATAGTTATACACAAAACCATCTTTTATTTAAGCAAATATATTCTTAATGATATTTATAATGTTAAATAAAAGTATATTTGTTATACCAGTGTATAATATGATGCTTGTAAGAGATTTTAAAAAATGTGCGATATAGAAAAATATTTTTAATTTTCATTATAACATTTCTTTGTGTCAACTAAGCATCATTAGTATCTACAGTACCGGCCAATAATATATCACATACAGATTTTTTTCAGTAGAACATTTGTTTATATTTGCAAGTGTTTTCCACACTTTTCACCTTACGAATATAGCTAGTATAGGCATAGGCCTTTGTGCTAGCGATGTAAAAACTTGGCATCATGAAGTTGTTTTTTTTCATGAAGTTTTTTTGTGTAAAGCATGGATTTAGTAGTAAAATTCTTTTTATTTACTACAGCTTTTTAGCAATATGCTGTATCTCCCATTGTTACTAAGAATACTTAATTGCAATATTCATAATTAATTTCTGCAAAAGTACCAAAATAAAATGCTATCTACATGCGAACATGTGCCGCTTACTCTATACACGCTCATACAAAAAGTCACGAATATGATATATTATTGGCTGGTACTGTACATATTTACAATATAGAAAGAGACAAATCCCCGTAATTTACGAATTTACAACCTGCTTGGAAGAGGAGGAAACAACATAACATGTTCTTCTAGAATGTCAGGTAGAAGTATACAGGGGTAGGTACTTAGGGCCTCCAAACACACTAGGTACAGGAGGCATTTAGCAACTTGAAACAGACGCTGAGTTTCGTCGAGAAGCTTGGATGGTTGGAATGGGGCTACCTCGCTATCACGCAAAAAAGGCACGATGGATGTCGAGTTGCGGAAAAAGCCCGGTTTACTAACTAAAGGAACGTTCAAGTATTACGTAACGCAATTTTTGAAGATTTTAGACCCCCCCTCCTTCCCTTGTAAAGTACCGTAACGTTCTTCTGTACCCCCCCTCTCTAAGCGTTACGTAACACTCAAATTACCATTTTTACCCTAAAGTCGCAAAAAGTTATGTTATGGGCATTTCTCCGAGCGTTTCAACCGCCGTGACTTCGGTGGCAACATTATTACCGGATTTCCGTGGGTATCTCAGACATTTTTTGGATATCTTGGTAGTTGTCAATCTCGTTTACCAATATATTATTCAAAAGTTCTTGCATCTCTCTCTCACAGGATTTGTGTGATAAGGCTGCCACCGAAGTCACGGCGGTTGAAACGCTCGGGAAATTGCCCTTATACTTTTTCATCACACTTGCTGTCTAAGCGCGCCAGAAATGTCAGTACGTCATTTAATAATATTATGTCTTAAAACTTATTTTTTTGTCGGCAAGTGTGATGAAAAACATTGTATGCATCACGGTCGGTAAGCGGAATACTAGCTCGAGTCATAAAAGCCCTCCGCCTAACGGCGTCGGGCTTCTAACACTCTCGTTAGTGATTCCGTACTTACCTCCCTTGATGCACAATGTACTATTTATCCTTGGTATAGTTTTAATAAAATTCACTTTGCGGTAATCGGATTCCCCGTGAAACGTAACTGAAAAGGGTTGCCAATTTGGAAGTTTTGATACCCACGAACTTTCAAGGATTTGTCTCTCTTACTCCAACGAAGATGTCATACGAGTGACAGAGACAGATCTTCGTAAAGACCAGGTGTTGTTAAATATGTGTTCTTGTTGCAGTTGGCCCGCGGGAGTGACATGTGAGGCGCCATGACCGTGGCGCCGCCGCTGGCGACCGAGCCGGGCCATGGTACGTTGAAGATAACGAGGCTGTATTCTCATCGTTCAGAGTCACCTACTGTCTACATTATGCTTATAATGACAAATTAGTTTCTGACAAATATTATTTCACAAACCATATTTCCAACTTTTGCTAAACAGCTTCTATTTAAAAGCCTGTATAATAGGTGTATAGTCTCCGAAAGAGAGTAAAATACTCGTATGATAACATTGTAGGCTCGTCCTTTTCATATTTATCTAAAGAATACGGGAAAACATGACGATGTTGGTACCTTTGCATTAGGTAAGGTAAGGTGGGGCAAGATGGAACGGTTTTTTTAATGGGGTAAGACAAACAGTCGTTCTTCTGGCACAGCGTATACAGGTAGGTTTTTTGTCTTACCCCATTAAAAAAAACAGTTTCATCTTACCCCACCTTACTACGTACTCTTTCTTGCCAGACTGTTGAGGTTGTAATTCTGTAAGTTCAGTTGTTCCACAAAATTTTATATTTCAACCGTATGTACCAACGTGTACGTTGGTATATGTATAAAAAAACGTCACGTCTCTTAACATCGAGTAGCGTTGAACTCAGATAACATAAACCAACTGATACCAGCATTCCACTCGAATTAACTCCAATTACTTATCTACCGATACGTTCAAGTGCTTAAGGGGGAATTGATAACGTTTCAAAATTTTCGATGTCCCTTAATCGAAAACCATTTCGAGAAAAATATATTTAGAAAATTTTCGCAATTCTTTGTTAAAAATCTTAAAAATAGTTTATAGGGGACGCGACGTCACATAGCTGATTCAGAGCTGCCACTATAACCAAAAAATCTTTTGGTTGGAATTTCACTTGACAACCAAAACTCACTAAGTAAGAAATACCTAATTGAAATAGAGATCGTATCTCAGTTCTGATTCAATACTGACATAAGAGGTTGCTAAGAGTAGTGACAGTTTTCATAGTGAGTTTTGGGTGTCAGCCGACGATATTTAAGTACTGTCACTTGGTACCCACATCATACACACACCGTGGGGCTAAGTCGATTTGTGTAAGATGTCTCAAGATATTTATTTATGGGCTGTCCTAGAAGTAAAGAGACAAGATTTGAATGAAAATATTTAATAAAAAAAATCTTACAAAACACTACTATTTACATTTAGTTAACTCAGAATTTCATTTTATTTCCTACTTTATATGAAATTTGCTTGTGCAAAGGCTCTGTAGCCAATTTTTCTAAGGTTGATTGCTACTCGTGTCATTACAGCTTTTCGAGAACTAGCTGTCACACTTTTACCAAATTTAGTCCATCTATGCTTAAATCCAGTCAACGATTTGGGTTTTTCTGTTCGTTTTTTATATTCTCGTTTATATAAAGGTCAATAAGCTTCAATACTAGCAGCTTGGGGAACATTTGGGGAGTTGTTATTTTTGTATAAAATCTATACCTGCAGCCTCTAGATGTTGAGTGACTTCCGTGGCGTCGTGGCATGACGCCACATCCGGCGAGAATATAATTTCTTCCCTCTGGTAATGCTTATCTATGAACGAGATTTATCGCATTATCACACATTCTCGTCACATTATACGTGCGGTCATAGAGCCTATGCAAATATATGGTTAAGATGTATTGCCATTTTGGTCTATAGCTTGTCAAACGAGATATTTATTGAAAAATTTGACCTTTGCTACAAGTTTTTGCGAATAATCTACGGAGTCCCGTCGAGTCAGATGTTAGTATTGCTTCCCAGGAATATCCGTTGGGTCCACGGGCACGTAAGTCTCATCATCAATTATGAGAACTTTTTTCAGTGTTTTTTCATACGCTCTTCGGCAGGTCTCTTTTAGCTCGCACTTCCTGGTCCTTAAAGTACTTAGGAGCTGACAGTTTTGCAAATGCTTTAAGCTTAGGTTGCATGTTTTAATACGAGCTATACTTGACTTCGATATTTTCGATTTATCCGCAGCAGCTCTAACAGACATCGAAGGATTCCGTTCATACACTTTTTTTTTACTTTATTTATGTTCATAGCTACGGAAATAGTAATTTTTTTTCCCGGAATCTTCTTGAAAATGTGTTCATGTGATTCTTCAAAAAGCTTTATAATTCGATACAAAGTAGTTCTCCTTACTCCCTCTGAAGAAAAATTAGATATCGTGTCCGTTTTTCCATAACATTCATAATTCTGAACAACTCTTTAGCGGATACCACGTGATCAGCTCTTTTCATTACTAAAATTTCAATAATACCATCATATTTCCCACTAAATTTTACAGATTTGAGGCAAACGGTGGCCATGACAGTAATTTTTCTTAAAGAAATAAAAATATTTTCAAATAGTTCAAAATTTGAAACTTGTCTCTTTACTTCTGGGACACCCTTTATTTAAATTATTGTTGTCGCTTTGTGCGGCCTAGAACTTCGATACTAATAAAGTTCTAACGGCAGCTTCGCCTGATATTCAATAATAATTGTAGAAACGATTAGCCTATGTTGGCGTGTTTAGTTTAAATAAATATATAAAATAAATAAATATGTTGGGACATCTTACACAAATCAATCTAGTCCCTCGGTAAGCTCAATTGAGGCTTGTGATGTGGGTACCAGGCGACGATATATATAATAGATAAATACATATAGAGACTTAAATACATAGACAGCCATGACCAAGGAACAAATATTTATGATAAATAAATACACAAAGAATGCCTTCGCCGGGATTCGAACCCGGAACCTCCAGCTGCGTAGGCAGGGTCACTACCTACCAACTAGGCTACGGAGGCTGAGTTTAGTTTTATATACCGAATACCTTTTTAAGAGTTGGACAATCTTGTAGATTTTTGAAAAACCGATCTAGCCGCGGCAAATCTAGATATGATTTAACAAAAATATTTTCATCACACTTGCTGTCTAAGCGCGCCATTGCTTGCGCGCGTAGCGGGAGTAATAGAAAAGTGAAATTCCCTAGGGAATAATAGGAAATGTCAGTACGTCAATTTAATAATATTATGTCTAAAAACTTATTTTTTGTCGGCAAGCGTGATGAAAAACATTGTATGCATCACGGTCGGTAAGCGGGATACTAACTCGAGTCATAACGGCGTCGGGCTTCTAACATCTCTCGTTAGTAATTCCGTACTTACCTCCCTTGATGCACAATGTACTATAAATATCAATATCCAGGGAGGAGATTGA